>LTAE01001543.1:43033-53989 GCA_001647135.1 Pontederia paniculata | reverse complement strand
GTCAACTAAATGCGGAATACATATAACAATTGGAAACTCCTTTTATAACATAAAATAATTATGGAAATCTTACATAACATAATTTGTCTCAGAAATAACTATTACATCTTTTGTAAAAGAAATAATTTAGAGACTACTTGACATAGGACCACTAATCATGTGCAACCAACATCATCATCACGAACATCCGTCGTCGCATGCACCACCAGTAATTATGACATCTTAGATCACCAACCTGCAGGATCCAATGCAGGGGAAAAGAAGTATCCTCATGAGCTATGAAGCCCAGTATGTAAGGCAACCAATAGAAAGGTATTTTCATGGTGGAATAAAAGCATGAAACTTAAAATTGTATCATAATTAATCATCAATAATCGTACATACGGGTCATCATAAAATATCATTTGGCTTTAAAATCTACATTATATACATTATACGTTCATATAGAAATTCATTTTGAATCAATCCAAGAGAAATTCCTTCCTAAGGCATAAACATCATCTACATGAGACTTTAAAACCAGAATCTATAGCATGTAATCATCATATCAAATCCATCATAATACGATAAAATCCTAGCATGCATCGATCTATCATGAAAAACATAATCTAAGGGGATTCGTCATGTTACATACTGGTTAGCCCATAAGTTCGTTGTCTCGTTCTTCCTCCATCCGTTCCTGCGTTCGTCTATGACAATCCTTCTCCTGGCGTCGCTCTCCGTCCTTGATTCACATTTGTCTTCTCTCTCGGGATCATCTTCTTCCTTGAATGAGAGGGGATGAAGAAAAGAGGAACTAGGGCAGGCTGGGGCAAACATAAGGAGGAGAAAGTGTCCAGGTTCGATGAACCTTATCTCATATTCTGGATTGCCTAATATTGGGGATTCTGGACAATCAAATCTGAATTCCTATTTGAAATTGGTTATAAGGGTATTTATGGAATTCGAGAGTTGGGGGATTACATTCTTTCTCCTCTATTTGTTCATTTTTCTTTCAACTTCAAAATGAGGTGGAAAATGAGAAAGATATATCTAAAACACATATTTTTTTATTTTAATTTTACTTAATAAAATATATAAGTTCATATATAAATATATATTCATTTAAATAAGTTTATCAATTAAGTTTATTTCTTCTTCCTTTTTTAGTTATGTTATTAAAATAAATTAATTCTTTCACATTCATTCTCTTCCACTCCATTTCTTTAGTTTTCCTTTATTTCTATTACTTTTCCTTCCCTTTTAATTATTGTTGAACCAAACTAATTGATTAATAGAAAATGTTTTCCTCAAAAAAAAAAAAACTGAAGGAAGAAATGGAAAAAGTTAGAACAAGAATGAACAATGCTAGTTAATATTTAATCCCATTTTCTCCCTTAAATTATAGTCTATTTTTACTTGACTCTCTAAAATTTGATATTATCTATTTACCTCTCAAATACTACAACCATGGTTCTTAAAGCAGGGTATGAAAGGAAGGATAAAAAAAATATCTTAATTATTTTAAAATATAAATAATTTTGTATATAAACTCTACAAGTTTAGATTTTGAGTTTAGAAAGATCTTAAATGAGTTTACGTAAACTCTCAAATTTAAAATCCTTAACTCCACCTAGTCTCACATATCTAAGAGGTCGTTTGATATAAGGGCTTTTTGGTATAAGATAATCCAAATAGATTATCGGTTATTTAATTTAAAATTTTCAGGACCCATTATCACGTTTAGCTGCAGCACATTACCGATAATTTTTACTTCTTTGATAATCTAAATTACCACAATACTAATAATCAAGATAGCATCCATAAGAGATGTCATTTTAGATTACTAATAGGATGATATGCATTTTGACAAAATTATTCATTTAATCAAATATTTAAAATATTTATATTTTATTAGAAAAAAGTTGGGGCTATCCCTCACCTAATCTTTTTGATCCATTTGAGTTTTAAATTTTTTTCTTAAATAGATGGAAACAAATGCATAATTATAAATAGTTTAACTTTTGGCATTTTGGATTAGTGAAAGTTTTGTGAAAGTTCGAGTGATGATAAGTAGGTAACATTAAGTGGTGTGAAATCAAATAAGGGCAAAACGATAAATACATAATTAGAAATAATTAAATTTTAGGCATTTGAGATTAGTGGAAGCTTTGTGAATAAGTGAAAATAAGTGAATAATATTAAAGTTCAGAGTAGGGGTGAGCATGAATTTGACCCGATCAGATCAACTTGGTCAACTCGACTCGACCCGATTACTTTTGGATTGGTCACTACCTTGAATTAAGTCAAAACCGATCCGACCCGATTAATTTTCGATCGGATAACGAATTGGATGTTTAATTATTCGATAACCCAAAACTTGACCCGAATAATCCAAAGTTATAATATTAATATAATAAAATTTATAAATTAATATTAAAATTACTTATATTTTAATAGTTTAAAAAATAATCATTAGTTTCATTTTTTTATTTTATTATATAATATTTTTTATTCATAAGATATTTAAAAAGATTAATATTAAAAAAATTAATAGTTCAATCCGATAATCTGATTCAACCCAACTTGAAACTTTTTAAGTTAGGTTGGGTCGAATTTCAATTTTCTTTTATCTTAATCCAACCCAATCTAACTTGATATTATTATTTTTGGATCAGATCAAATTTTATCTTAAATCCGACTCGACTCCACCCATTATCACCCATAGTTTAAAGAGTGAAACGAAAATGTGATATAATTTATAAAAAAAAGATAAAATTAATTTTTTAATCAGTTGTTAATAATTATGTATACGTTGAGTTCTTTGTTAACTCGCTAATTATTGGGGCCCGGTGTTCGACCTCCGGCTCATTTTATGTCGACCCAGCGGGCCGGTTCCGTCTCTTTTGCTTTGGCGCCGAACCGGGTCTGTTCCTTCAACCGCGGCGAACCGTGCGGGGAAACCGAACCGCCCTCCCCAAAATCGCCACATTTCACTCCAATGCCCCCTTCGCCGCCGTCGTGATACGGCGGAGCAAAGCTTAGGGTTTTAGCTCGCCGGAGCTCCTCCTTCTGAGACCCTCGATTCCCACGGCGATGACGGCACCGGCGAGGACGAACGAGGATGTCTGCTTCATCTCCTCCTCCATCAAGATACCACGTCCGTCCCCCGTCCGTCATCATCCCATCCCCGTCCTCTCGGCCTTTCCTTTCGCTCGACAGTCCCTCTCCTTCCATCTAGACCGAGCTGGAGACGCCGTCCGCCGTCTCCTCGGCTCCATTCCCGGCAGGTGGCGCCCTCCCCGCCTGTTCTGCTCAGCGTCGGTTTCTGGCGCCGCGGAGCCCAACCCCCGTCGGCACGGGAGCAAGGAGGACGAGGAGCGGGTGCTTATAAGCGAGGTGCTGATCCGGAATAAGGACGGCGACGTGCTGGAGCGAGCGGACCTCGAGGCCACCGCCGCGGCCGCGCTCAGGTCCTGCCGGCCCAACTCTGCGCTCACGGTGCGGGAGGTGCAGGAGGACGTGCACCGGATCATTGAAAGCGGGCTCTTCACATCATGCATGCCTGTTGCGTTCGACACCAGGGATGGGATCCGCCTGGTCTTTCAGGTATCAATTTATGTTCTATACACAATCTTTAAAAGTGAAACTTTTGTTTATTTTCTCCTCTTGTGTGCCTTGGTGCTCGATTCATACCAACGAGCCTTCTTCATTAATACAATGCCACTCCTGGCGAGGACGAAAACTGTGTTGAGGATGATATTAAATTCAATCCCAGAACTAAAGAAGGAAATGCACATGGACAGAAACGTTTCCCTTTGTCTCCTTCAGTTACTTATTATGATAGCTCATCAACTAAAAATTTCTGCACATAGAACTATTCCTGATACGTATACATAGTAAAGATCAAGGACTCATTGCATGCTTTCCACACATGAAAACTGCATGTTGATGGGATGCTAGTTTGTCAATCTATTGAACAAAATATAGGATGAAGTAGTTCATTTAGTATGGTTACTGATTACCAGATTATGTTACTTTTTTTAGAAGGCTGCCGGATTATATTTGAGTGGTAACATAATTTTTCCTTAGATGCAAATGTCATGTGAAGTATGAATTATAATTGGCCTAATAGTGGTACTTAGTCTCTATAAACTCTTTGTTCCTAATATCATTGATCTTGCTAGCCACTCAGATATTCAACATGTGTCATGTGATGTATGTGATATTGTTTTTTTTTTGTCTTATATTAATCTGTTATCTACACTCTTTGTTTTCATTTTCCTTCAATACGATGCAACAAATTCTTTCATTTATTTCAGTTTGTTTATGGAATCCACAAATGTCTTAAGCAGGCTCATAATTTTATAAATCTAATATAGTCACTTAATAAAATGTAATCTAATATGTGCTATCAGGTGGAACCGAATCAGGACTTCCAAGGATTGATCTGTGAAGGGGCAAGTGTTCTCCCTTCTAAGTTTGTTGAGGATGCTTTCCGTGATGGCTATGGTAGGTTCTTGTATTATGATATTTTCTTCCTCAATGGATTGTGCTGCCCTTGGGTTTTTTTGACATCGTCTTAATACTTAAAGTTTCTTGATTAGATCTTAAGATATATGCCCCGGTTCCTTTACTCTGTTCTTTAGATCTCTTCATTTCCTTGCTTGTGTTCATTTTCTCACTAATTTATTTTCTCATTGCACCCTTGGGAGGGGAAGGACAAAAGTCCTATAGTTAGCGGGAAAGACATATATCTGGTATTTTGAGTTGATATAAGAGGTGGTTTCTTTTGTAGAGCATATACCATTCTAGTTGGTTTTGAAAGCTTAATTATATCAACTTACATGTTCTTATTCTTTTTCAATGGAGGGCAATGTTATGTCTTCTACTCAAATTAAATCAATTTAACCTTTGTCCCAAACTAGTTAAGGCTATGGGAATCCTCATTTTCTCCCCTACTCCACTGTGCATTGTATTTTCATTCTGTATATAAACCCAGTTTATTTCTTAAAACCCCTTCAAAAATTTCATCTCTTACAACTTCAGCACTTATTGATCTATGTGATTTGGTCCTTTAAATTCACAAATCTATTGCAAGTCTAGTTTAAGATGATTGCTTACTAAAGTTTTGGGTGTCAAGTTTTGCAGGAAAAATAGTCAACATAAGACATTTGGATCAAGTGATCAAATCCATAAATGGGTGGTACCATGAGCGCGGGTTAACTGGTTTGGTTAGTGTCACCTACTTGTTTTTTGCACAATTGTGTTGACATAGCTGTTACTATTTTCCTTTCTTGCATGGACCTTTTAGTAATTCAACAATCTGTGAATATAATCATTCATCAGGTGTCATATGCCGAGATCCTTTCAGGAGGAATCATTAGGTTAGAAGTCTCTGAAGCAGAGGTCAATGATATCATAATCCGTTTTCTCGACAGAAGGACGTGAGAACAATTCCTGAGAATTCATGAACACTTTAAAAATATTTAGAATCACTAAAATTTTGAAGTTGCTAAAGTTTGTTTTGGTTTCGATGCATTCAGTGGTGAACCAACTACTGGGAAGACAAAGAGAGAAACTATTCTTCAACAACTGACAACAAAGAAAGGGCAGGTTGGTTATAATTGCTTGAAACATATATCTGTTCTTCTAATAGCCATCTTTAACCTCTTTTACTTTGTTTACTTTCTTGCTCCCTAAAACAGGTCTACAGTAGGTTACAGGGGAAAAGGGACGTCGAGACAATACTTACAATGGGAATAATGGATGATGTCACAATTATTCCACAGCCTGCTAGTGGTGAGTGGCCTTATTATGTGTGCCTTCTACTTATAAGTAATGTCATTATTATTGGTGTAATGGTGTCTGCTATTTTTTTTGTCTTTTGACAAATTTTTTTATATGTTGTTCAAACATTAGATAGAGTTCATTCATTCACATGTTATCATGGAGTTATTGCTGAGTGCATACTGAAGTTATTTCAATTTATCATCTTCCTTGATATTTTATAGATCCGCGCAAAGTTGATCTGGTTATGAATCTTGTGGAACGTCCTAGTGGTGGCTTTTCTGCAGGTGGTGGAATTTCGAGTGGGTATGTCTTCCTAAAAACTGTTTTGCATAGATAAAGGTCTTTCTTCCTTATTACTGAAGGTTGGCCTAACACAGTGTTATACTTTGTTCTGTGCTTTTAGGATAACAAATGGACCTCTTTCAGGATTGATCGGAAGGTAATTTTCATGTTTTCCTCTCTCATCCCAGGGGTTGAACTTTATTCCAACTGTTTTTAATCCGAACTTATGTTTGTGAATGGAGACATGCTATATTTGTTTTTTCTGACTATTTTATGATCTTTGCAGCTTTGCATATTCTCATAGGAATGTTTTTGGGAGGAACCAAAAGCTTAATCTTTCTCTAGAAAGAGGACAAATTGACTCAATATTTCGTGTTAACTACACTGATCCGTGGATTGAAGGAGATAACAAAAGAACATCAAGAACAATCATGATTCAGGTAAGTTGTTCCTTGTTTATGTCTCCTGATATGTTTTTATTGGTCATGACTTATGTGGGTTGTATTTGTCCTTTTCTAATCTAGAATTCTAGGACTCCTGGAACTCTAGTGCATGGCAATCACCAATCTGGCCATGGTGGCCTAACCATTGGACGTGTAACTGCTGGAATTGAATATGGTCGGCCGTTCAGGCCCAAATGGAGTGGCACAGCTGGTTTAATTTTTCAGGTGAACTATCAGAATTATGCTTCTTGTGATGTACATCTTTCCTTTTCTTCTTTTCCTTATTTTATTCTTTTCTAATCTATAATTCATGTCTCTTGATAGTACTTGCGGTATTGTTTAATGACTTCTATCAAAATATCATGTACTTTTGTCTAGCCACTTTATGTTGAGATTGGTTGTGCTACTCACAAGCATTGAATCAAGTAATTGGAGTACATTTGATGACCATTTGATGGTGGTAATATCAATGATTATATTAATGTAAAGACAAATTTGTCATATATCTGAACCATGAATTACTTGGTACAATTCATTGTTTTTCTTTTGGAGACAGATTTTGTTTATATAGAAGCAGGGTAGGGTTTTGTGTCATGCTCCACAACTTCATGAAAATCCTTTTCCTTTTCAAAAAGATCTTCAGGAAAATGCTGTCTAGATTGCACCTGATTGTTTCAATCCTTTTTTCACTTCTAATTTTAATGCCCATCCTTTTGTTGTTTTGTCATCTTTGTTATTGTGATCTTAGCGTGCTGGTGCTCGTGATGATAAAGGTGATCCCATCATTAGAGATTTCTACAACAGCCCCTTAACTGCAAGGTACTCAGGCTTTTATTATGGGTAGTTGAGTTTCACCATAGTCGTTGGTGTATTGTTGTCTTCTATCATAAAATGCCAATATTGTGTTTTATATTGTTTTTGTTGGATAATATTCAGTGGCAATGCTTACGATGACATGATAATTGCAAAATTTGAAAGTGTTTACACAGATTCTAGCGATCGTAGCTCCTCCATGGTTAGTAGTGTGCTTATGTGTACATTTGGATACAAAAGTTCCGTGTGAAAAAAGTTATCTTATCTCTTTGTCATTATATTGGCAGTTCGTTTTCAACATGGAACAAGGACTTCCAATTCTTCCTGAGTGGTTGTGTTTCAACAGAGTCACTGGTCGTGGAAGGCAAGGTTTTGAACTAGGACCTGCACGCCTTCTTATTAGGTATGTCTATGATTATTACATATCAACTTTTCAAAGGTTGTCGATAATGCTAACTTGTTCTTGACATTTAAGGTTGTTAATTACGTGTTTTCTTTTGCATAAAGATTTTCTCCTAGATTGTGGAAGGATAATAATTCTTAAGTGCAGTCTCTTCTAATCTAGATTTGCATCACTTAGGCACTAAACTTGATTTTTTAAGCAACAAGATATGATGAGTTCAATTCTGAGCAGCAGTTCACTCTAAATACTTTCTGAACAATTGCTTCCATGTACTCTACTTCAGTTTATTTGAAATTCCATTTGAATTGTATTCTATAGAATTTGACACATATCATATTTTAATGCAACATCATAGACAATAGGTGGAACTGAAACATATCATCAGGCTTGACCCTTCTTCCGAAAACATCATTAGACCCCCTGGATGTTTTGAAATCTTGTCTGCTAAATTTCCTGCAGTTATAAATCATATTGTGTTGTCTGACATGTCAAACCTTTTGCTTTCATGATTGTTTAGCATTATGTCTAAAAATTGACTGTTTAATAATTTATTTATTTTTAAATCTTAGTGTTTCTGGAGGGCATGTAGTTGGAAACTTCTCTCCTCATGAAGCATTTGCCATTGGTGGGACTAATAGTGTGAGAGGTTACGAAGAAGGTGCTGTAGGATCAGGTCGTTCATATGCAGTTGCTAGTGGAGAAGCCTCCCTCCCTTTGGTGAGTGATAATCTTATGTTTCTTCCTTTGATAAACATCAACCAGAATTGGATCTATTGCACCTAGTTTCTTGTTCAAATAAGTTCTGTGTGATTTCAATCATAATCAGTCTGCACAAATTCGTTTATCTTACAAGTAGATGCAATTCATTAACCGTCAACTCGTTAACTATTTGTTGCTTATTTTCTGGTAACCCTTGCAGTTTGGGCCACTAGAAGGTATGCTTTTTGCAGACTATGGAAGTGATCTTGGTTCCGGGTCTACATTGCCAGGTAAGCTTGCTCCATTACAATTATCAGCACAAGTATATGCTATATGCCTCTGTCACCCTGTGTTTGTTATGCCATTTTATTCTTGAATAAGACCATGATAGCGATAATTTGGCTGGAAAATACTTGTATCCAATGCGTTCCAAACTCTCTGATAAAGCATGTGTAATGCATGAATGCACAGAAAAAAAACTGTAAAGAATGGGATTGCTTTCCCTCTGTTCTTTATTTTCATGTATTATAAACCATGTAATTGAAAAAGGAACTTACATGGATGAAGATGCTTTCTTGAGCTCGCCGTGATCAAATTCCATTTTGTTTTCACCTCAGGGGATCCTGCTGGAGCGAGAGGAAAACCAGGAAATGGTTATGGATATGGAGTTGGCATTCGTGTGGACTCGCCCTTAGGCCCTCTTCGACTCGAATATGCATTTAATGATAGGAATGCCCGGAGGTTTCACTTTGGAGTTGGCTATCGCAACTAGGCAACAGAGAGTAAAGAATCTTGTGCATATATTCTGAAAATCATGTTTATCCATTAGTGCTCAGAGAAATGACCTGTTTTTTTTTCTATTTTTTGCTCCATAATTTCATTTTCTTTTGTAGAATTGTTTCACTGAATCAAAGAGATACTTTTGAAGAAGTTGAACGTATTAGATCTTGTATATGCCTGTGAAATTAGTGGTCATTCCTCCCTTAGAACTGTCGAGAGGAAGGAGGATTGCCAGATATTTATCTCTTTTTTTTTCAAAAGAAATTTATCTCGAAATCTTCTTTTATCGGTCATAGATAAAGTTTTAATTGAGGCATGAGTGATGCTCTCGACATATTTTTAATCTGAAATAAGAAATTAAATGGTACAAAAAAATATTTATGAAGGAAAAAAACCATAATAAAAAAATGAAGATTCCAAAATATGTACCTAATTCCATGTGCGTGGTAATGATTGATATGCCAGGCTATCTACAGTTTTACATATATATGATATTTAGATTTGGTAACCGGGAAAAATATAAATAATTTTTCTATGTCCCCTGCAACAATAGTTTTGATGTTAAACTCTTTCAATCTTTCTATCAGAATCAGAAACATGGGGTTTCTGGTTTGGAAAGAAACCTCAAAATTGTGTGGCGGTGGCAGCTTCATCCATCATTTTTATATGAAAATTTATAAGTCAACAATAATCCAAACAATTTCTTATTATCATTATCTTGACAACCGTATGCTGATTATTCGTTTGCTTCATCATGGACAGTCTGTAATCTCAGTCTGATCTGTAAATACAACATATAAATTTGTACTTCACATAAACACATTATAATGTGTACTTCGTTAACAAACTACAGCAATTAAGAACATTGGGCAGCACAGTGGATACTGGATAACGTAACATGATCGCCATAATTAAGTACTCCTTCCACCTCCTAATCTCTATTAACCAACCATTAATTAATTAATTATTGTTAGCAGTAATAATATCTATTTATTCAGCATATATATATATATATACACGAATATACTAATTAGTAATTACGAGATTAATAAATCATTAATCTTTTCTCTATTTTTAATTAACACCTCCACTATAAAAAAGCCCCCTTGGATGCTTTCTTGAGCCCTGCAGCTGAAGAGTGCGTTTGCAGAGCAAGAAGCTTGAGCGATCATAAAGTCCTCAAGGCTCAAGCTCTTCTCGTAGAAGCCAAAGCGACGGCGGCGACGGCGTTGATGGAGATGAAGAAGGTTGTCTGCGCTGCCCTCGTCGTTGTGGCGTCAGCTGCCACAGCGTTGGCCCACGAAGGACATGTGCATGCTCCTGAGGCCGCGCCGCCCCCAAGCGGCGGCTCCTTCGCGTTGCAGGTCCCCGCCATGGGAGCTCTGGTTGGAGCTTCGCTCCTCTCCTTCCTCGCCGCTTACCTCAACCACTAGAAGAAGGCAAAATAATTCTGATCGCATGCATGTGCATGGGCCGTAGAGGTCGTAAATGGAGCAGCGATCTGGAGCGTCTACGTGCATGCATGGGATCTGAGTGACTGGATAAATGCTTTAATTTCTTCGTTATAGATACAAGTACGTGTTGTCGTATTTGGTCTAAATTCTCTTCATTTCTTTTCTTCTGTGTGTGCTTCTTCGATCTTCTTGCTGAATCTTCATTGTGTGCGTCTTTGTATATTAGTTTCGATCATGAATTCATGATAATTCTTTTTTGTTCATAATTTGCTCTCTCTCTCTCTCTCTCTCTCTCTCTCTCTCTCTCTCT
>LTAE01001543.1:9488-42249 GCA_001647135.1 Pontederia paniculata | reverse complement strand
TAATAATAATAATAATAATAATAATAATAATAATAATAATAATAATAATAATAATAATAATAATAATAATAATAATAATAATAATAATAATAACGTAGGGCCTTCAATTGGGCGGCCCACTTTTGAATGGGAAGATTTCTTTTTGCTGGTCCATTTGCCATCCGGGCCGATGTGAATAAAGTTTTCGAAGCGTGGAGAGAGCCCCCGTAGAACCCGCGGGAGTGGGAAGGCGGGAAGAGCATTTGGCGGGGAGGAATTGTTATATGATCGCGTCGCCTTTTTGGTGTTCTCGACTGAGAGAAGAATTAAGGGGAAGGAAAAGATATGGGGAGGAGGAAGAAGAAGGCATCTTTCGTTCCCGATGACGATGCCGATGACGACTTCATCGATGTGGATGCAAACGATGATGCCGCCGCAGGCGCAGGCGCGTCGTCGGCGCCCCAGCAAAAGAGCTTGTACGAGGTAATGGCTCAATCTCTTTAGCAGCTTCTAGTTTCGGCCAGTTCTTTGCGATGCTGCAAAACCTGCTTTCTTGGTATGATTTGATATGATCTGGGGCTATTGATTGTATAGTACTTTCATCGAACAGTTAGTAGGCAATGAGTATTTTTCATCCTGTAATCCTCCCAATGCTTCAAATTGTTCCGACCGGCTTGGGTTTGTGAACATCATAATCGCTTCCATGATGTACGTAGAAATTACTGCTTCCTAGTGGAACACCCGTACTTTAGTTGCTGCAATCTTCTCAGGTTTCAGGACTTCCGAACCTTGCGTTCTCTCTTCAGTTGCAGTGTAATACACCGATGTTGCTATCATGTAAGCTGATTTGGAATCGATTTTCTGATCCTTGGCATTTCCTCGTTGCAGAGTCATCTGTCAGTCTCTGATTAGCCTACGAGCATAGGGAAGAATATGTAATGATCGTCACTAGCAAACCAAATTTGTTCCATTCCCAAGCCAAGTTACAAATGCGTTCATATTTAACAAGTTCAACGAACTAAACGCACACATCCATACTTACAAAAAAAATCTTTTCACCAAAAATGTATTATTTGACTAAGTGGAAATTGAATTTACGTGAGCTTTCAATTCTTGCAAGCAATTATAGATTAGGAGAACAATTGGGTTTTGTCCTCCAGTTATATTATCATCTCATTTGTCATTCAATTTTATCTCGTAACGAGTTTGACTTTAATATTTTTGTAGTAACTATTCTCTTTGATCATCGGTTTATCCGTTCAATGTGAATGTAACTAACATGGCATCATTTTTTTCCTTCCTCCACATTGGCCTATAAATAAATAATAGAAAAAATTATGGTAGGCCCTTCCAATCAAAAGCAGTGATGCCCCTCTGAGTAGTGCCTCCCCCTACCTCCATCATTTGGTCACGGAGGAGAGAAGAGAGGGGACCCCACCCTTTCCTAGTTGGCGACAGGTGGTACTGCACTCATTTTGACTATAAGAGGTTGCAGCCCCTTCTTTTCATTGAAACGTGTTTTTATATTATTAATATTATATTATTTATTGTTTTTTGTTTATCATTGTTGATGTTGAGGAGAGAGAAAATGTCTACATATTAGCCACATTAGCATTTTAAATGGTAAGTTGATAATCATCGGTTGAAAGAATAGTTTCTTGAAGAAAATATAAGTTGGAAGTAAATGTTGTATAGTGTGGAGTGACAATACTATTATGAAAGCAAGACAAAAAAAACTGAAAGCAAGTGTATATGGCCTTTTGTTTTAAATTCAAATCAATAGTTTACTAATGGGCTAGTCATGAACTCAAGCATTAAACGAAGGCAATGAATGTTTATGTGGCCTATATTGCAGCCTGGCAATGGTCCTTGGTAGTTGCTACCAAGAAACAAACATCTTGTTCCTTCTCTTCATCTCTTTCTCTTTTATTTTTTTAATCTACAAGGTTAGTTGGACAAATATTTCCATCACAAGTTTAAAGTCTCTGTTTGTTTTACTACTTCAGGTGGAAATCCTTATTTTGTTTTAAAATTCATTAGTCTAATCACCTTGATATTTATTTCTGAACAGATTCTAGGTGTCGATAAGGGTGCAACTCAACAAGAAATAAAGAAGGCGTACTACAAATTGGCTTTGCAGCTACATCCAGATAAGAATCCTGGTGATGAGGTAATGTATTATCCCTGTGCTCACTTTGGTCACAACTACACTGTTTCTTTTTTGTCACTTGACAAGTTCAGACTGCTTCTACACATTGCAGGAAGCAAAGGAGAAATTCCAGGATTTGCAGAAAGTGATATCTATTCTTGGTGATGAGGAAAAAAGGGCTCTTTATGATGAGACCGGTTATGCTGGTGATGATGTGAGAATTTTAAAATTCAAGTTTTTCCATATTTACATTGATAAGTAAATTCCTGTGTTCCCTTATGCTGTTTGATATATCATCAGGCATTTGTTGGGGATGCTGCAGATAATCTACAAGAATATTTCAGAACAATGTACAAAAAGGTATGCTTCCTCATCTATATATCTTTTTCTCTAATAGTCAAGTGAAGTATTATCATGTTTCCTGTCATATTTGTCCTCAAAATGCCCTGTGCCGTTGGTCAACCTGAGTCACTCATTGCCAAAACAAGGACTTGGCTAATGGATTTTGGAAGAAATAACTGGAAATAGAATATTTATGTTTTTGACTAACATTGATAATGTCTTAATAGGCACTGTTGTCTTTTTGTCTGTTTTCCTTTTTGTAGGTTACTGAGGCTGACATTGAAGAATTTGAAGCTAGCTACAGGGGTTCAGATTCAGAGAAGAAGGATCTCAAAGATCTTTATGTTCGATTCAAAGGAAATATGAACAGGTTTTCCACATGTTTGGATCATAATTTGTCTTCTCCATAATCATAAATGGCAAAACTTTCATAAAAACCTTTCATTTTTCATATATATATTTTCAGACTCTTCTGCTCAATGATTTGTTCGGAACCCAAACTGGATTCTCACCGGTTCAAGGATATAATTGATGAGGCGATAGCTGAAGGTGAGGGTTGTAACCAGCTTCTTGTAACTTGTAGATTAAAAGATTCACTAGTATTCATGTGTTCAGCTGTAATACAAGCATTTTGAACTAGAGTTCTTTTCCTGCTAAGGTTTCTCATAATTATTGTGGTGGAACTATTTGTAGTATCAGTTTGATATCATAAGACAAAGATCAGTTGCATGAATATGTTTTCCAAAATTTCCATCTTGTAGGAGAGCTGAAGACCACCAAAGCGTATCAGAAATGGGCCAAACAAATTTCGAAGACAAAGCCACCCACTGATCCCTTAGTTAGAAGGCAGAAGTGAGTGATATACTTAAAAAAGTAGCTCCTATTTCTGTTTTCTTCTGAATAATGTAAGAATCTATGCCAACTTTTTCAGATCAAAGAAGGAAGAAGGTGCAGATCTGGTCGCAATGATATCTCACCGCAGGAATCAGAGGAAAGAGAAGTTTGATTCCTTCCTCTCGTCCGTCATTGCCCGGTGCAATTCAAACGCCGAACCAGAACCCTCCGAGGAAGAGTTTCAGAAGACACGGGAAAGGATGGAGAGCAGCATGAAGAGTAAAAAACGCAAGCATTAGTAACTGTAATAAAAACCAATGCGTAGGAGATAAAGATATGAAGTATGTCCTACGTAGCAAGGACAAAGAACATTTGCTTACAAGTTATTAAATGCACCAAAACCACTTTTGGCTTTTAGCTTTTAGCTTTTAGATATCATTGTTCTCATCAGCAGTAACTATTATAGTGAAAATGCACATAGTGACGTTATTCTATCATTCTGCCGTGAAATCCAGACCTCCAGTGATATGGATATCAACCATATCATCCCAGACCTGTAATCAACAAGTGAAGTGTTTTTCTGTGCACCTCCCGTAGTTGTCTGCATCTCCTAACATTCATTGTTTAGTTGTTTACTGGACACCCATGGTGGAGCTAACATTGATCGGCTGGCTCATGTCATGCTGTTGGACGCCCGGCAGTCCGTGGCTCGGTCCTGCTGCTCGTTCAGCTTAACAACCTTCACCAGGAGTTAGATCCATCATTATTTTAAAATAAGTTCTTTTGGGTTCTACGCAATTCAAAATTTTGATGTCAACTTTTGTTTCCATCAGTATATTTTGATATCATGTATTCCGATGAAATATTTTGATATATAATCTGGTTAGCTACTATGCTAAAAGTTCTATATTTTTTGTGTGGATTAGGGAATTCAAATCTTTCAGGGTGATAACTTTATTGAATATAAATAACATGACAAAATCGAAATCGTCTCCTATTTTTGCTGCTAAATTGTCATCAATATTCCTGTACAATACTTATCCAATAGATATCGAAAAAAAAATAGTATGGTTTTTTTTTGGGTCAAAGGGACGGGCAAGGCCCCTCTTGTATGAGATTAAAGCTAAGGTACAAGTGACGAGACCGAGGAATCTTGGATGGCCCCAAAGACGTCTAAAAAAAACAACTCTGAAGGTCATTCCTCTAGCACTGTTAGCTCTAATGGAAGCTTTAGTGCACACGACGCTAACCAATCTGCACTCTTGTTTATAGTGCGGGGAATACACGATATTACAATGTTCCATTCCTTTTGCATGAGACCTTGAATGTCCTTGATCAGCAGTTCATGCCAACAGAGTAAGGGTACTGGATTGGTGATGATATCAACAACCTCCTAAACATCTACATGGAGCAGAAGGTTTCGATGACCGCTTTGCCACACCAGTTGAAGACCTTCCCTGACAGCCCATAGTTCAGCGCCTAGAGCTGTTGAGTGCCCAATGTTGCGCATAAAGCCTCCAAGCCACGCGCCAGTTGATGATCGAAGAAGTCCGCCAGCACCTGCAGGACAGGGTTGCCCTTGGATGCCCCATCTGTATTGAGTGTAGTCCAGTTAGACGTTGGCGCATTGACTCCAAAATTACCCCTTAGATTGGACAGGGGCGGTGATATATATAGATTGGCCTCCATGTTTGCGTTGAAGTTCCTCGCGGTTTTGAGAATTGAGAAGCTCTCCTCCTGTGGTCTAATAAAAGATGGGTCGAAAAGTTAGAGATTTCGCCACTTCCATAGCATCCAACAAGATACTCCAAATAGCTCATGCAGGAGCTATTTTGGTCAATTCCTCTCGCTGCTCTGAGGGCATTTGTGTGCAAGCTTTGGTGTGCTGCAAGCTAGAGGAAAGCGCGAATACGTTGGGGTCCCTTCCATTTCCAGATGATGGGCCAGAGAGAGTTCGACTGTCGGGGATTCACGAAGTAGTTATAGGCTGACTTCACAGAGAATCGACCTTCTTTGTCAGGTGTCCATACTAACTTGTCCTGCCCATTGCGCTTCGGCGGGCTGAGAGCACATATTTTCCTCACAATGCTTGGAGAAAAGGATGCCTGTAGGGTGTTGAGGTTCCATATGCTAGAATTCAAGATGAGGTCAGACACACGACTCTTGCTCAGGCTTTGGTGGGCTATAGGATAGCAGTGATGCATCAATGGACCAATGCCAGGTACCCAAGAGTCTTTAAGCAGGTTGATCCTTCACCATTTTCGACACTCCAGTCTATGCAGGGTGAAATGAGAGTCCAAGTTTTGCATAGGGTCCTCCAAAGTGCAGATGATTTTTTTCTCTCACAAAATTGCAACTCATGCGGTTGAGTATTGTATTTATGCTGCAACACACGCGCCCACAGGTTGTTATTATCACATTTAATCCTCCAACATAACTTTGCCATAAAAGATGTATTGAGGTGTTGCAATTTACTTAGGCCGAGCCCACCTGAGATGACTGAGCTGGTTATAGTTTGCCAACCTACAGGGTGCAGTTTGCGAGTCTCATTGTTGTGGCCCCAAATAAAATTTCGACAGACTTTATCTACTTCATCAAATACTCCAATTGGTAATGAGGCTGATTGCATAACATACATTGGAATGGTGCTTGCTACAGACTTCACTAGAGTAATCCTTCCCGCCATTGGGAGACTAGATGCCGCCCAACCTGAGAGTCTGGAATTCACTTTGTTGACGATCTCATTGTACGCCCTCTTGGTAGATCGACCGTGGATGATGGGGACGCCAAGATAACGTCCAAGGTATGTAGTTACTGAGAATCCACAGATTGTAGCCACACTCGTACACAAATTAGGGGATACATTCTTAGAGAAATATATGATTGACTTGCTATGTTTACCTGAAGCCTCGAGTCAGAGGAGAATAGACGTAGGGCGTCAATTATCAATTGCGCCTGTTGAACCGAGGATTCGAAAAATAGCATGAGATCATCAGCGAACATGATATGAGATATCGAGAAGCTCTCGCGTCCAAGTAGGAATGATTTCCATGTTCCATTGTCGACCATCTTGTTGATGATGTGGCCTAGTCTTTCTATGCATAACACAAATAAGTAAGGCGGCAAAGGACAACCCTGGCGTAGCCCTTTACCTAAACAAAATGGGGTCGTGTGTTCACCATTCCATAGGACCTCAGCGGAAGCTGTTGTGATGCATTGCATAATGGCACATTGAAGCGAAGATGGTAGTCCAATTGCTTGTAAGGTGTCTTCCAAGAAGCTCCACTCGATGCTATAGAATGCCTTTTCCAAGTCAATCTTAGCAGTCGCAAAGCCTCTCTTGCCTTTCATCCTATGCATACAGTGTGTGATTTCCTGAGCGATGATTATGTTATCATGTATTTGTCTTCCTAGAACGAAGCTGACCTGATTTGGAGCAACCCGCATGGACATGAATGGCTTTAGGCGGTTGACAATAGTTTTGGTAACAAGCTTGAAGATGGAAGCCACCACCAAGACGTCTCCGAGTTCTGCTATAGACCTGCCGCCGGACTCTCCCCCTTCATCTGAGGAAGCTGATCTACTGGCTCGAAGTGTTAAGAGAGCCCGTCACCAGCCATCCTACTTGGATGCTATCAAGGGGAGGACAAACTATCAGATTCAGCAGAAACTTGCTGACTTTGTGGAAGAAGAAGAAGAACCAGAGGAGGCAATCAGAAAGTCCATTATTCTGCAAGATCGCAAGTGTCTCAAAATAGTTGTCACATATGAAGAAGTTTCCAAATTTGCTGCCAACTGGTGCGATGCTTTAATTGTCAAGCGCGTGGGAAAGACGATCAGCTTTTATTCCCTACGAGATAATCTACATCGAATGTGGGGCAAACATGGAGAGGTCACCATAACTAACCTCTCTAATGACTTTTTCGTTGTTAAATTCTCAGCTGGGGAAGATCAAAATTGGGCATTAACTGGCGGCCCCTGGTCGCTCTTCGGCCATTTCCTATATGTTCGGGAGTCGACGACAAACTTCAATCCGCGCAAGGCCAAAATACACAGAATTATAACCTGGGTGCGGATCATAAACCTCCCAATCGAACTCCAAAACATAGCTGTGTTGCGGCATATTGGCTGGGGCCTCGGAAAGCT
The DNA here is from genome assembly GCA_001647135.1 of Pontederia paniculata. Lineage (NCBI taxonomy): Eukaryota > Viridiplantae > Streptophyta > Magnoliopsida > Commelinales > Pontederiaceae > Pontederia > Pontederia paniculata. The sequence goes on along the minus strand of LTAE01001543.1, from coordinate 34,799 downwards.
TCTTAGGATTGATCGTTTCTCTTAGTGTGGTGCTCGTGGCAATTTTGCCCGTCTCTGCATAGAGCTCGACCTCGACGAGCAGATCATCCCAGCTGTGGAGGTAAGGGGAAGCTCATACGGTATTGAATATGAAGGAATCAGACTATTATGCTTCCATTGCGGCCGCATTGGACACCGATGTGAGCTTTGCCCTGTGAGTGTCTCATCTCCGATGTCTAATATGTGCAATAAGCCTTCCTCTTCTCCGACGACGAGTACGAACAATAAGTCCGACGAGCACATTTCCCAAAACTTGAGCGATGTTATGTCTAGAGATACGTGCACCAACCTGCCAAACGGTCATCTGCCTTTGCCACCGCTTGACAAGTTACCTCTAGACGCACTGGTGGAAACAGACGCTGATGGGAAACCGCTCTATGCTGCCTGGCTTTAGCCCGGTGCAAAAGCAAAAAGGCACACAATGCAGCTGCCCAGCAGGAGAAGCACACTTCCCAAGGTAAATCCCATCAGAACCAACAGAGCAAAAAGCTCCCTCAGAATACAAAGCTCACGCAAGAGAAATCCTCGTACGCCAGTGGAACCGAGAAGCAACAAACCCAACTCAAGCTATTAAATGCAAAACCCAAGGTAGCTTCTGCCTCCATTGCCAAAGAAGCTTCTAGGAGCAGAACCTCCATGGAAGCACGTGGATACCTACATGCCACCACGTGCAACTTAGCAATGGAGTCCCACACATTGTTTCACTCTTCAAGCAAAGTAGGGCCTGAGGATGCAAGTGAATCTCACTTCATCGATGCAAATAAATACCCTTCTGGATCTAATGAAGCAAATGGTGCTCCTAATATTATGGATGATGGTTGGGGACCAATCCCAATGGAGATTATTAGGGCTTTTGATTCCTCAGTATAGCCTCACGGTAACCCCATATAACTTTATAATTTTATTTATTAATGTGTGTATTAGTGTGGAATTGCAGAGGAGCTGGTAGCCCGCTATTTCGCAGAGCAATCAAAGAATATCTCCGCACCACAAAAGCGAAGGTGTTAGCCATTCTGGAGCCCATAATAAGTGGACGTAAGGCAGATTCTGTAATCCGCAATGTCGCAGGCTACTCTTCCACAAGGATAGAAGCTCAAGGCTTCTCTGGTGGAATATGGCTCATGTGGAAGGATATTGAAGTAAAGATCACTTCTTTGCAAACTCATTCACAGTGTATCCATGGGAGAATTGAATGGGAAACCAACAATTCCTCTTGGCTCACGGTAGTTTATGGCCATCCAACAGAATCATTACCACGCACTCTATGGAGTGAACTAATATCCATAAGCCAATTAGTCCATAGTGCTTGGTTAGTAGCAAGAGACTTCAACGGAGGATGAGAAGCGGGGTGGTGCCGATTTCAATCCTTCCTCAGGGAGGCACTTTCTGGCGACCCTGGACGCATGCCAACTCCTTGATCTACGATGTTTTGGCCCTTGGTTTACTTGGACCGGCGATCAGTCTGGCTCCTACTCGCGGGTACAAAAGAGATTGGATCGAGCAGTTGCAAACTGCGATCGTTACCAAAATTTAAGTCCGACCATCACCCGCTATTAATTGATTTTCTTGAGCAGTTTGATCCTGGTAGATGCAACCGACCCTTCCACTACTAAGTAGTGTGCCAACAACACCCTCAATTCCAAGAGTTTTTCGCCAATGCTTGGTTAAAGACCCAAGATATTGTTGTAAGCCTAGAAGGCTTTCAGTATGTTGCATGCCAGTGGAACAGGGAGGTGTTTGGCAATATTCATAAGAAGAAACGAAGACTGCTGGCACGCTTGGATGGCATTCAATGCTCTTTGTCTTCAAGTCACAATTCTTACCTGTTAAAATTGGAGAAAGCATCAGCTGCGGACCTAGAGCAGGATTGGCGCAGGAAGAAACCTTGTGGTTCCAAAAGGCGAGAAGCGACTGGGTGAAGCTTAGCGATCGTAATACTCACTATTTCACACTCGGGCAATAATCAAGAGAAGGGGCCTTAAGATTAATGCATTGCTACTACCAGATGGCTCTTGGTCTGCAGACTCTGCCACATTGAAGCAGTATGTGTGCCAACACTTCACTACATTCTATCAGCAACGCCCCTCGTACCGACCCCTCGGACTAGACTTCCCATAGGTTGAACTGAGCAAGCTCAAGTCACTTGGCAGGGAAACTACTACTCAAGAAGTTAAGGAGGCACTCTTGCAAATGTGCCCCTTCAAGGCGCCTGGACCTGATGGCTTCCAAGTGCATTTTTTTCCAATCACAATGGTAAACAATAATAAGCCCAAGTGGTAAGGCGGGTGCAAGAGGTGGTCGGAGGACATCGATCGCCATATGATATTAACCAGACCTTGATCATTTTGATCCCAAAGGTCCCTTCCCCGAAAACGATTAGCCAACTGTGATCGATGAGTCTCTCCAACACCATCTTCAAGCTTTTTAGTATGATTTTGAATCATACCCAATCAAATTACAAAATATATTTTTATAGTTTAAATATCTTTAAACATATATAAAATTACTCAATCAACACATAAAAAATTATATGTATTTACATAGTACATAACTTATAACCGATAATAATATTAGAATATGAAACCTGTGAAATTTATAAGAATATGATAAATATATAATATCTGAAAAATCCGAAAAATACTAAAACATTTTTCCTGAGAAAAAAATTCCAACAAATACCGGATCCGCGCTGTATCCTTCGATGGCCGTCGATGCTGCGCTATTGGCCGGAAGCCCACGCCCGCATAATTAACTTTACGCGATGATCCATTTACACCGTCAATTCACCTGGACGAGTCGGAACCAACGATAAACAAAGTTTACGCATAGATAAACATATGCGGAGTAGTTGTATGGCCCGCTTAAGAGCAGCATGTTAAATGCCTTGCTGCAATCGTAACGAAGGCCATCTTTTTTTTATTTAGAATAAAAACGTTTCCTTTTTATTTTGTCCATTTCCAAATGTATATAAAAAATGGTTCTTTTTGCTTCGTAATCCCAAAGGACCTACTTCTCGAGAGACCTCTTCGCCTCCCCTGCTCGATTCCCAGGACTCGCAGGCGATTGCTACCCGCTAGGGTTAGGGTTTTCTCCTTCACTCCCTCTTGGATTGGGTTTCCTTTTCTTTTGCATCGACTTGGATCGCGTGGTTGGTTGATTTGATTCGGTTGTGTTCTCTCTTTGTTTTCCCTAAAATTTCCTTCTGTTTTTGGCAGGTGGGCGTCGCTGAAGCTGACATTTTGGGGAAATCCGTGGATCGGTCGGTCACCGGAGTCGTACCGAAGGCCAATTCTGACGGTGCCTTGCGAGGTACTTTATTCGATTAGGAAGCGTTTACTGTATGTGTATTGTTCATGGTTTCATTTCGTGGGATTAGATCGCTCCAGATGGGCAATTTTGCTGTTCTTCGTCGGTTGTAGTCCTGTTCATGTCGTTCCGTGGAGGAAAGTTCCCTACTTGATTGGATTTTCGAAGGGGATTTCTCGATCCCTCTTTTGGGCCTTCGCCTGGTGCCTTTTGGTGAATACTTCGGACTTAGATTTCCATCATTTGGGACATGTAGTCGAAGAAAGTCCAGACCTTTGCGATGTGGATATCATCTTCTCACTGTTTTAAGTTGACAACTTCCTGCTATGTTTAACCTTTTCTGTCAATTTGAAAGATATCAATTGTCATCGTCTAGGAAAAGGTTGAGATATGATGTCTGGATTCTAGTGTTCGCAAGGGATTTCTACTTTCCCAATCTGTGTGGTTATCGTTCTACCCTTTTCCTATTTTTGACAATCATGTAACTATGTTTGCCTTTTGGTTACCTGGTCTACTTGTTTTTGGACCAGTTCTAATTTCATCCCCCAGAAACTGTTCGTTCTCTCCTTAATGGTGCCATTGAATTTACTTCCATTGGTTAAAATAAATTTCAACTGGTAGAATCTCCTCTTTGTTTTTTGATTTCCCTTTGTTTGCGGTGTTGCAGGACTTGGATAATGGAGCATGAAGAGACTGGATGCCAAACCCCGGAAGGTCCCATTCTCTGCATTAACAATTGTGGTTTCTTTGGCAGTGCTGCAACAATGAATATGTGTTCCAAGTGTCACAAGGACATGATCCTGAAGCAAGAGCAGGCTAAACTGGCAGCATCTTCAATAGGAAACCTTGTTAATGGCAGTGGAAGCAGCAGCAGTAGCAAGGAGCCTGTTATCTCAGTTGACTTAGACACAGGATGCGGATATGCAAAGCCCAAGTCTATTTTGACGCAGCCATCTGATCCTTTAGGCCTGCCCGATGCTGGAGAAGAAAAGGCGAAGAAGGCTGGTCCAAATAGATGCAACATGTGTAGTAAACGGGTTGGCCTGACCGGGTTCACTTGTCGATGTGGGAATCTTTTCTGTTCTATGCACCGGTATTCCGATAAGCACGACTGCACATTTGATTATCGAACAGCAGCTAGAGATGCAATCGCCAAAGCAAATCCTGTGGTCAAGGCAGAAAAGCTCGGCAAAATCTAGAGTTATATGAGATGGTTATGGAATCTTTGACAGTCTCCTTGTCGTCTATGGATGCTGCTACAAGGGCCAGAGGGTCGATGTTTATTCATCTTTGCAATCTAAGGAACCATCTTGCTGATTGAGCAGAAAGGTTGTTTTGGCTCTGGCGTCTAAGCTTTAATTTGTGTTTGTTTGATGGACCAAATTTGGGCTTGCTATCTCTTTTATTTGCTATGATGGTTATCATGTCATAGTTTCTTGGATGGTAGTGTCATCTAATCATCCTTACTGCACTTTAATGCTGGTTTTAGTTCCTTTCCTAGATGCTTGTGAACGACATTTGTGCCTGTCATGATAATGGATATCAAAATTGATATTCATTTGATGAATTTGTGGATTCACTAGACCTACTGAGTAAAGTGGATAGTTACTCTTGGTAATCATATTTTCGTCTAAAAAGAAAAATAAAAGAATAATTGGGCCCATTGTGGGAGTTATATGTCTACAGCACTTGAGTTCATGTTATCTTTCTAAATTATTATATATTTATTACATTTGCGGCATTTTTTCATAACACAAAAGGATATTGAATGTGTTCTTTTTTTACTTTATGTGATCTATTGATATTGTAATATATTGAAAGAGCAGTGTTAATAGATATTGGTCATGATGTTCATTCATATATTTGTGATTTGTTTTGCGGCGTTGACGCTGATTTTCAAAAGATGAATAAAGCCAATAAAAGTTAAAGAAACGTCAGTTCATTTTTTTCTAAAAAATATGCTGGTCATGAGCAAAGATATACTGGTTTCTACTTTTTGTGTTAATTTAACACTTTTTGTTTGTCAAATTACATTTTAACCTTTGTTTAGATTTGAAAAAAAATAAAAAAGGAAATAAATTAATGGCAACATATGTATTTTTTAATTATTGTAATTTCACTTATCTCTCAAATATATCTTTTATTATTTTAATTTTTTTCTCCAATATTGGTAAAGAGTGGAATTTTATTAGATAAACGACAGAAGATAAAAAAAAAAGTAAGTTGAAATAGTGACCATGGGATATTGAACTTCGAGGATGCTAAAATATGTCATAAGAAGGAGGAAAGTAAAGAATACCCTTGAAATTTTTTTCCTTTTCCATCTTTTGCATATCCCATCTATTTTCGTTTCTCTTAATATGAATATCTAAACAATGTTGATGTTTAAGTTCTATTCCTTATTATGCTATAAAGCATAGTTCTGTGCAATCTTTTCATATTACATGTTGTTTAAAACAACTTGAGTTCATCACATTATTTTCTTCCATTTGGTTTAAGTTGTATGCAATCTAATACTGCTTGAATAACTTGGGCTTATGAAGTGCATCCACAATTTTTAAAGTGTGTGTACTCAAATTGTCACCTAAGTGACATTATTTTTCAGCGTTTGCCATTTTAACTTTTAGTTAAATAAATTGCAATAAATACAACAGATGATATATTAATAATAATCAAATATATGATCATACTAATACTAATATCTAATTGTAATAACTTTTATTATTTATTAGTATATTAATGCTAATTATTATAAAATATATTATCATTAAATAGTAATTAATATATATATATATATATATAGTTCTTATATTTAAAAAGTTTTCTAATATATTTAGCTAGTAGAAGTTATGATTTTGTTTACGAGATATTAAAAATTTGTATTATTTTCGACCATATTGTTTAGGACTATTAACAAGTGATCAATTCGATATCAAATTATATTCAAGATTACTAGCTTTCAAGATTGAGATTTACTAATCTCGTGAAGTAACTAAATTAATTAATTTGCACAAACTTGGAAACTTTGACGAGTGAGAATAAAAAGAAGTATACAACACTATACTTATAATTTATTGCATGAAAACAATAACATTATAAGTTATTTGACGTTGAACTAAAAGGTTAAAAGACATTAACCTAAATTTATTAATAATTTTTGAATGATATATGTGCCCTAATTTTTTTATATATATTATATATGTGAGTAAAAATATGTGTGCAATGTTGTAATATTATACTGCGGTTCATTAGTACAGATCTCTGTTCATAAGTCCGCATGAAAATATGACAAAAGTGAACTGCTATAATTTATTATAGTGCATGAGTCATATATATATATATATATATATATATATATATTAATGTACATATTAAGTATTTGATATTTAGTAAAAAATGTTGAACATATAAAAATAAGGACGTTGACTCACTTTTCGACTTGAGTACTAAAAAGTCGCATTCGAATTTTACCATTAAAATTTATATATTTCTTTATTTTCAGTATCAAATAATGAGCCTACTTTTTTTTATTACCCCTGCGGGGCCCCCGGTCTCCAGGGCTACTAGCGCCTGACTAATCCGAAGTCGAGGACAAGAGCAGAACGATATTCCTCTGGCTAAATTGGCACAAAAAGTTGCAAAGGGAGCATACCATTTGGCACATTCATGAAATGACACATGTCCTTCATGTATTTGAATATAATTAGTTAAGAGAAAAAAATAAATAAATAAACAGTTAATTAGATAAGTTACAAAATTTTAAATAACATTTTTTCCCTCATCCTATAAATATGAAGAGATCATACAATCTATGTGCCCTTCTTCAATCTTTTGAGTTTATAATTTTAGTTGCAACAAATTCTTTACTTGATTCTTTTTTTATTATGATCAAGAATAAAATTTCATGATCATAAAAAATGAATTGAATTAAGAATTACTTTCAATTTTAATTAGGCATTCAATATTTTAAACGTATGTAATTTAAACTATAATTTTTTTATTTAATTTCTTAATTTTCTTTTTGGATAAGAAGATATGAATATCTCTCTTTCTTTTTTTATATTTAATTTATTTTTTATATTCACTAATATCAACATCTTATTATTATTATTTTACAAATATAGTTGACTGTGAGTTAAATTTATAAAATATTAGGTTGTTTACTATACTCCATAATATCCGTTTGTATTATATATCTTTTTTATGCATTGACATATTTATTTATAACTTAATAGTAAGTTTCTTTCATCCTAAATTATTATTTATGCAAAAACATAAATATTTTATAATATATTTTTTATTATTTTTACAGTTGATATAATAATAATGATAGACATTTAAAATATTTACAATATTGTCTTTAATATGTCAATATATTAAAAAGAGGGTAGTAAGAAGACACTTGGATCATCATAATGTCATCTATGTTACTTTCTCCAATCTTCTAAATTTATAATTTTAATTACAATCAATTCTTTACTTGATTCTTTTTTTTTGTTATGATAGAAAATAAAATCTCATGATCATAAAAAAAATTGAATTTAAGAATTGATATCAATTTTAATTGTGCATTCAATATTTTGAAAGTATGTATCATAATAAAAATAATAATTTATTCTTGATTTAATTTCTTAATTTTCTTTTTGGATAAGAAGATATGATTCTCTCTCTTTCTTTTTTTATATTTAACTTATTTTGTAGATTCACTAATGACAACATCTTATTATTATTTTACAAATATAGCTGATTGTAAATTAAATTTATAAAATATTAGGTTATTTACTATAGTCTGTGGTTGTATTCTATGAATTTTTTGTATACATTGACATATTTGTTTATAACTTAATAGTAAGTTTGTTTAAATTATTATTTATGCAAAAGCATAAATATTTTGTAATATATATTTTTTATATTTTTTACAGTTGATATAATAATAACGATAGATATTTAAAATATTTATAATGTTGTCTTTGATATGATAATATATTACAAAGATGGTACTAAGAAGAATGTGACATGTGGGTCATGCATACATTGCCACATGTCCATGTGAATTAAAAAATAATTGTATTATCAAAATGAATAAAAAAATATCTACATATTCTCGGTCAGTTATTTTCAGAAAATAAAAAATAGTTCTAATTTATTTGTGGTCGGTTATTGTCAAAGAATAAAAAATTAAGTGAAATATTAAAGTGTTAGCTATATTTTAAGTTAGGATCAGTTATATTTTTCAAAATTTCTAAAAATAATATAATATCTACATGTTCCTCATGTATTTCGAAATAAAAAATGAAAAAAATAAGTAGTTAACAATTATAAAATTTCATGTAATCATTTTCCTCTCACCCTGTGAATATGAATATGACATAATGTCATCTATGCCCCTTTCTCAAATCTTCTGCATTTATAATTTTAATATAATATTGTATAAGTAAATATATCTATATTGTATTAAAAATAAAAAAGTGTTAATAATAGAAAAACATTTGGCACAATCATATGTATATAAGTCCAAGTTAGAATATTTTATTTAAAATATTATATTCAAATTAATTTATCTATACTATATTAAAAAGAATAGTAATATGATATTTCAGGAACTCTTAAATCATCGCATGTTTTATTAACATTGTAAAATATTTAAATATTAATCTAAATTAATCTTTTAAGTGAATGTTCCGATAGTACCAAAAAATAATTTTGGCAAATGAAAATATTAATCTATCAAAACTAAATATTTTATTTTAAGAAATAACAATAACATTATAAAATGAAATATAATCTAAAAATGTGAATAAAAAAATACAACGTGTGGAAAATTCTCTCTCTCTCTCTCCATATATATAGGTTTAAACATGAATTAATTATATAATACTGTATAGATTAGGTAGCGGTTATTAAAGTAACAACTAATTAAAATAAAATATTAATCTAACAAAATATATTTAGTGGGTGGTTTGTTAGCAACCATGCATAATGACAGGAAATAAACTTGAAGTCATTTGTCTCCACTTTCTATTTTTTTAATTTATGTGATATCATTTTTTTTATATCTATTTTTCTATTTGTATATTAATATTTTATTTTTGCTTCGTTTATTTTTTCTTTAATCAGTATAGCATAGATGGTTCTTAACATGTCACTTAAATTACTTATTTATAAATGTTTAGATTAGGTAGTGATTATTAAAGTAATAACTAATAATTTATCTATACTATATTAAAAGTTGAGTAGTAAGCTAGAATAGTATACCATTTGACAAACTCTTAAATGCCAAATGTCTTACACGTATTATATAATATGAATTTAAAATAACTTTTTCAGTGGATGGTTAGTTAATATGTAAAAAAATTAATAAATAAAAAGTATTTGTGTGTCTCCATGTGTTAAAATAACTTACAAATAAAGAAACTAACAAACATTGTATTAATGCAATAAGATTAAAAATATTTTATGAGTAGGTAACTCTAAAACATTTTTAATTAAATAATTTAATTAATAGGTATAATATTGCATGATGATAATTATAATTGCTTAAAATAACAGTATAACTAAACCGGCAAATTGATTAAAATATAATTGTCAAATGAAAGAAAACTACTCAATTCTTCGATAAAGAGAGATAATTAGTTATAACTGCATGCAATTCATATATTGATTTAAATTAATATTAATTTATATTTAAACTTACATGCATATATTATTTATTATTTTTAAATTTTATTTACCTAAATTATTTTGTATAGATATAAAATTATTATAATAATAAATCTTGATTATTTATTTTTTTTGAAATTTATATTTTTAGATTCAAATTAAAAAATTGAAAATAAATGAAAATTCTATATCTATCTTCTATACTACTATATTAAAGAGAGAGTAATAAGTAAAGAGAGTACGACATTTGACAAATTCTTGAATTGCCACGTTAGTTTTTAATATATTATAACTATTAGAGTGAATAGTTAGTTTTTAATTAAAAAACTTAGTAATAATTAATTTAATTTAAATATTAAGTCATCAAATTTTTTTAGTGGATAATTAATTAATAACTACATATTACTTAGCAACCATCTCGAAGGCATAGTGCATTAGTTTGGGAACTAACTAATGAATGAGTGATATGAGATGGTGGAGTATAGGATGGTGTGGTGGAGTGTGGTGAATTCTGATGAATTATTATTAAACTTATGTTTGGATAAAATTTTATGATGGTGGATGAGTAAAACTAAACAATGACATGTTTGAATAATTTAAATAAAAGTCATTTATAAACCTTTATTATATATTACTATTTATGATCGTTAATAAATATATTATTATTATATATTTATTTGATTTATTATATTTATCATTATTTATATCTCTTTATATATTTTTTCTCTTATCTTTAGTATTATTTTTCTCTCAATGTATTTTATTTCTTTCACAATATTTTTATCTTTTTATTTTTTTAAAATAAAGATAAAAAAGATCGAAGATGATAGATAAATATAAAAAAGAGTGAAAAATTATTACATAAATAAAAAACATTGTTCAAATGACAATGCTTTAAGATGCTAAAGTAAAAATGATCATAAAAATAGTTGTTTATCTCAAATTCAATTAAAAATAACTAATTAAAAAAATATTATGATGATATTCAATAGATTTAAAATATTATGATCGAAGATGATAGATAAATATAAAAAAGAGTGAAAAATTATTACATAAATAAAAAACATTGTTCAAATGACAATGCTTTAAGATGCTAAAGTAAAAATGATCATAAAAATAGTTGTTTATCTCAAATTCAATTAAAAATAACTAATTAAAAAAATATTATGATGATATTCAATAGATTTAAAATATTATGATAAAAAATTAGTCCGAGAAAAAATAAATGTGAATGAATAAAAATTAAACAAATATAAGTATTAAATAATTATAAAATAAGATAGAAAAAAAAGTTAACAAATGAACTCAGGTCAAATATTTTTCCATCATAAATCAAAATAATATAAGGAAGCATATCATTTTAAATGAATTATCGTATAATTTTAGAAAGTTATTTAAAGGGTAGTTTTGATTAAAAAGTTTCATCCCCTCTAATTCCATCAATTTGGTGGAATGAAATATTTAGAGTTTGAAGGTGTGACTCACCCCTCCAAACCTCATATAACTTTTATAATTTTTTTAGCCAAACATGATATAGCTAACACCACCCTTCCATCTTCCACTTAATTCCCCCTAATACCTCAATCCAAACATTAAGGTTAATAAATTAGATCATATGATGTTTGACTATTTAAATAGGTAACATCTTCATTGAACTTTTTTTTAACTATATAGCATATAAGTATTGACCTTTTACAATCAATATATATATATATATATATATATAAAGAAATTGGCAAATGAAAATTATTAAATTATTAAAAAATATTTTATTTAAATAGTCTATACTATATTAAAAGGAGAGTGGTAAACAAGAAGAATGGATGATTAGTTAATATGTAAAGAAAAATTTGTAAATAAAATCACATGTGTGCCGTCATGTCTCCATTAAAGATAAGTTTATAAAATATATAAACTAACAAAAGAATTATCAAATTATTTAAATTTATATTCATAAATATATTTTTTGTCATATTAACTATTATAATACATGCACTATGCACGATTAATGTCAAATATTTTCTAATTCAATAATCTCAACTATAATAATTTAATATTTAATAATTTTTACACTAATTAAACATAATATAAAATTTAATAGAAAATAGAAAAGAAATTATCTGCGCATAGCGCGAGCGTTATACTAGTTATAATTGAAAAAGATATTGACATATATAATCTTTCAGGGGCGAGCGATACCCTCCTTCAACTTTTCAATATATATACGTATATACTAATAGTTATAATCAATAAATAAAATAAATACTAATAAATTATCATAAGTATTTAATTGGTATAGTGAATTGATGATTTAAACTAATATTTAGAGATTTATAGTTCAAATCTTAATAATAAAATTAAGAAATAATCATAATTTATAAAACCAATTGATGTGTTCAAACCATTTCGAAAAGGACAATTAATTTTTTTTCTTGTTACTACCTTTTGAGACCTCTGAAATCTGAATTTAATCGGCTAAAAGAGAAGTACCCGTTGATGTCAATTAGATTACGACAACGCGTCAACGTGGCACCTTTAAAAGATTATAATTCTTTTTCCTTTTTTATTATTATCATTATTTATTATACGTAAAACAAACAAAATTAAGCTTCCTTTTTATTTGTCCTTCTCGAAATGTATATAAAAAATGGTGGCTTGCTTCCCTTCGCCATCCAAAGGGCCTACTTCTCTCTCTCTCTCTCCGAGACCTTTCACCTCCCCCTCTCGATTCCCACGATTCGCAGGCGATTGCTACCTTCAAGGGTTAGGGTTTTCTCCCTTCTTCTCTCTCCCCCTTCGCGGATCAGTGTTCTTCCCCTTTCTTTTGCATCGATATCGATCGCTTGGTTGGCTGATTTTATTCAAGTTTGCTCATTTTTTTCTATTTTTCTTCTTTTTTCTTTGCAGGTGGCCGTCGCTGAAGCTGAAATTTTGGGGGGAGATTTGTGAATCGGTCGTCCGCCGGAGTCGTGCCATCTCGTCGGAGGCCAATTCTGACGGTGCGTTGCGCTGTCCTTTATTCAATTAGGAGTATTTATTTATATATATGTTGTTTCTGGTTCCATTTCGTAAGGTTTGGAGTTGATTTATTGTTTTGAATGAGCAATTTTGTTGCTTTTGTTAGATTATAGTCATGTTCATATAGTCCTTTGAAAGAAAAGTCACGACTTGATTGGATTTTTGAAGGGATCTCTTCTTTTTGGCTCTCGCCTGGTACACTCGGCGAAACCATTCGGACTTAGATTTCCATCATTTGAGACATGTAGTTGAAGAAAGCCCAGGCCTTTTGCGATCTGTACATCACCTTCTCACTATTTTAGTATTTTAGATTGGAATCTTCCTGTTATATAAGCTTCTTTGTCAAATTGTATTTATAATTAATTGTCGTCACCTAGGAAATGGTTGTGAAATGCTATCTGGCATTTAGTGTGGCTTGGGGTGCTTCCATTGAATTGCATAAAATCTCTACGTGAGGAATTTGCTCTTTGATTTCCTTTGTTTATCATGTTGTAGGACTTGAATCATGGAGCATGATGAGACTGGATGCCAAACCCCTGAAGGTCCCATTCTCTGCATCAACAACTGTGGCTTCTTCGGAAGTGCTGCGACAATGAATATGTGCTCAAAATGTCACAAGGATATGATCCTGAAGCAAGAACAGGCTAAGCTGGCAGCATCTTCAATAGGCAACCTTGTCAATGGCAGTGGAAACAGCAGCAGCAGCAGCAGCAGCAAGGAGCCTGTTATCTCAGTTGACCTAGACATAGCATGTGGATCCGTGGAGCCGAAATCTATTACGACACAGCCATCTGATCCGTTAGGCCTGGTTGAGGCTGGAGAAACAAAGGCAAAGACAGGTCCAAATAGATGCAACATGTGTAGTAAACGGGTTGGTCTGGCTGGGTTCACTTGTCGATGTGGGAATCTCTTCTGTGCTATGCACCGCTATTCTGATAAGCACAACTGCACATTTGATTATCGGACAGCAGCTAGAGATGCGATCACTAAAGCGAATCCTGTGGTCAAGGCAGAAAAGCTTGACAAGATCTAGATTTACAAGAGATGGCTATCGATCTTGAAATTTAGAATCTCCTCTTCTATGGATTTCCTTTCTTTTGGCTGCTTGTCAGTGTCCCTTGCTGCTATAAGGGCCAGAGGGTTGATATTGGCTCATCCTTGCAACCTAATGAACCATCTTGTTGATTGAGAAAGAAATGTTTATGGCTCTGGCGTTTAAGCTATAACTTGTGTTTGTTTCATGGACCAAACTTGTGCTTAATGTAATTTGCTATCATGGTTGTCATGTCATATTTCTTGGATGGTAGTGTCACCTAACCATCTATGAGTCTAAGCTATAAACATTGGAATGTTGGTTTAGTTCCTTTCCTAGATGCTTGTGAGCAACATTTCTGCCACTGTTATGATAATGGATCATTATCTAGTTTCAGTCGTTTGGTTCATCACATATTCAGCTAAATCTTTTTTAGCACATATGCATTTATCGTCACTTGCTCTACCAGTGATCATCTACATTATGATATGTTCATTTTCTTTGTTCTTAGGCGTGCTCTTCATTTTAAAACCTGTGGAATACAATGATACTAATGCATATGTGAGTTTGTTAGCAAATTCTATATCTGTGCTCTGTAGCAATGCATAATTAGATTATTAAGTTAATTGCACATCCTTGTTTTGGGCAGTCAGTGCAGAGTTAGTGGTCTATATGCCAAGTGGAAGGTTCGAAGGCGTTCTCTTTTGTTGCCTTCAAATCTTCATTGCTAAGTAGCTTGGAAGGGTATGTTGTAGTGAAAGGGCATTGGCCTGTTAACTGTTTGATGCGTGGTTGTGTCGTAATATGGGAGAGATGAGTGTTGCTTTGCAGCCAAACGGACTTAAATGATCAAATGCAGCGAACTCGTGCAGGGAAGAGTGTAAAAGACAGTTTTTGGTATCTACCTTATCAACAAATGCCATTTGCTTTCTGACATTAAGCACAAGCACCTGACTCCCAGTTGGTATCTACCTTGTCAGCATCTAACTTCTTTCATCTAAAGCTACAAACATTACTTTTAGCTAATGATTGTATGAGGAGATTATATTTTGGTGAGTAAAAAACACGCAGCTTGAACACCGATTGGAATGGGGTTTTACTGCAAATAACCATTAATTGAGAGTTACCTGTGATTTGTGCTTTATCAATGGAAAATGTATGATGAACGATAGCAACAAAAACCACCATAATTTGGTTGGTTCGTTGGCTACCCCCACCAGACACACATTTGTTTATCTCTAGCATGCTACCTTCACAAGTCCATTTTCTTCTTTATTTTTCTTTGATTCTTTTAGGTTGTGCTCAATTATATTTGTCACATAGAATGCAAATTTAATGATGTCATTGGTGTTTGTTCCAGCTGCCAACATGCATGGCGTAATGATATCTAGGTATCTATAGGCAAATTCTTTATTGTATATGCAATTTTATTTCTGTTGTCACCATAATTTTTAAAACTAATTTGTATGATCTTGAATAATATAGTATGACTACGGCGAGCTTAAGATATGTGAAACTCGAAATTCACTTAACCAACGAGTTTTTAATCCCATGCATTATATATACTCAAAGAAAAGTAGTGTGGAACATTGGACGTGGGAGGACAATTTGGCGGTGCTTTGTTTTCCCTTCAATTTTGCTTAGAGTAACAATTTAAAATTGTTCCATTAAGAGAGATATATATCAACAACACTTGATGACCATCTCCTCCCCTTTAGGCTTCAATCGCATGTTTTCTTTCTCTCTTCGTGGCGGTGATGATAGTCCTTGTCACAATTGTAGGATAGTGTCAAGAGAGATATGAATTGGTGTATTAAAATTTTTAGCAATATAAATTAGTTATCTTAGCGGAAGCACACAAACACAAATGCAAATGAAGAAGAAAAATAAACAAACACACGAAGGTTTGTTGATGAGGTTCGACCGAACTTCTGACCTACATCTCCGCTTCGGTCTTCTCGAGTTCGAGACATCCGAAGATCACTAAACACCTTCAAAGACGAATGATCTCTTACAACTTCTTCTCCTTTCTCTCGAGCACAAGGAGATAACTTCTTACAAATGTTCAACGTTGAACACACACTTTAACTTCCTTCTATTATGGATTCGACACTCGAATTCTCAGAAGGAGGAACTAAGATTTCTTAATTCAAGCTCTAGAGTTTGCTAATCAAATTGTTAAAGTTACCTTTCAAGACTCTTGAGATTATAATTTATACTCTGCACAAACAACCTAATCTTTCTCACAGAAAACTAGCCGTTAATGCAAGTACAATACTCTTCACCTACCCCTCAATCGTTCGCTTCCTATGCTCCGGTCGATCGTTGCTTCGGTGAAGCTATCCAATGAACTATCGTCTGGTGTCCCGGTCGATCAACGTTCACCTTCAGACGTCCGCAGTTTCGAGCTTTAGCCTTAGTTCATTCATCAACCTCCTTCGGTCGTCCGCCGATTGCACGCCAATCCTTTGGTCGCCCGATCTTGACTTGTACTTCGTTCTTCAACTCTTCACTGATCACCCGCTGATTGCACACCAATCCTTTGATCGATCGATCTTGAGTTGTACTTCGTTCTTCAACTCTTCACTGGTTGTCTGCTGATTACACACCAATCATTTTATCGATCGATCTTGAGTTGTACTTCGTTCTTCAACTCTTCACTGGTCGTCCGTTGATTGCACACCGACCAATCTTGAGTTGAATTCTCTTGTCAAGTTCCTTCGATCGCCCGCTGATTATATGTCAATCCTTCAGTCGTCCGATCTTGACTTGTTCAACACTTCTCTGTTTCAATGGTCGTCCACTGATTCTTCCTGAATCCTTCGGACGTCCTTTGTCCCTTCACTAAGTACTTTGGTCGTCTGCTCAATCCTCGCTGAGTTCCTCAGACGTCCGCTTCCTTCCTTACTTAGTACTTCGGACGTCTGCCCTTTCCTCATTGACATCATCGAACGTCCGTAGTTCCCTTCTGACATTCTTCGGACGTTCTCTAATTTCAGTGAATTACTTCGGTCGTCCGCCGATCCTTCAGACATCCTTTCTTTGTGCTCATCGTTTTCTTGGTCGCCCACTGCCTTAGTACCAAAGCCTTCAAACGATCTTTACTTTCTTATGAAATATTTCATTTGTCCGCTCTTCAACTTCGGACGACCTTTCATTCTATGATCTCAACTCCAATGCACTCCTGGTCGTCCACTGGTTTAACTCTTAAAGTTTTTGGATGACCTCTTTAGTCATCCAGAGTACTTTGGTCGTCCACTCTTCATCTTCGGACGACCTTTCTTTTTGCTTGTTATTCCTTTGGTCGTCCACTACTTTAAGCCCTAAGCTCTCAGACGACCTCTTCCCTCAACAAAATACTTCGGTCGCCCTCTGTGCCTTCTTGATTGACCGCTCAGTACTTAGTTTCTTTAGTCTCTTTTCTTTACTCTGGTCGTCCTCTTTGCATCCTTAGGGCGACCACTTCACACTTAGGATTTTTCCTTTACGTCTTTTCTGTCTATAGGTCGTCTGTTCTTCAACTTCGGTCGATCTATTACTGACTAAACATAAAAAATTCTGTCTTTCATAGATCAATTCAAAAAGTCATCAGTACAACCTAAGCTTTCTCACAAATTTGTAATCATCAAAATAATATCAGGATCCTAGATTCAACAATCTTCCCCTTTTTGATGATTACAAATTTATGAGGAGTGAACTTAGAGTTAGTTTTAAACAAAAAAAATCATATAAAAATTTGACTAACAAAAAATGCTCCCTCTTAATCATATATCTTTTACTGTCAAGCAATTTCCCCCCTTTACACATGCATACATTTAAGACATGCAAACCTGAATTCTTTTTACAATTTATTCTAGCACATATTACTAAACGACATAATCCAGAAATTTTCTTGCAAGAACAGATAAAAAAAGACATGCTCATTTCATTTCTGAAAAACAGAAAATATCATACATTACAGTCATTCAGACAAAGTGTTTTTATACACATAATTTGACTATAATGCAGAAATTAGTTTACATACACAAGCCTATCTATCTATTTATCTTGATCTTTATCCTTCTTCCTCTTGAAGCTTTTTTTCAAACTTCTTTTCAGAGGAGGAATGTGTTGACTTCCAGATATGTCCTTAGTAGCATTGATGTTTCCTTTAGAATTTTATTGACTGCATCTGTCAACAGAATGCTGATTTCATTTTCCTGTTCAGCAAATAGCTTTTGAAATTCGTCCTCTATGCCAGTTCTTTCAATTGCCTCTTTACTTGTCCATCTTGCATCTCAGTGATTGCTTGGACAACTTCTTCTGGTGCAAGATTTCTCTCTTGATCAGCTCCTACATTTTGAAGATCACTATCTTGATCAACAATTTCATCTCTTGTAGAATTTTTCCTTTGATCTTGAAGATTATTGTCAGGTCTATTTTCTTCCTCTTGAGCTCTCTAATCTTCACCTTGATCTTCTTCTTCAGGATGTTCACAGTGTCTTCCTTCTTGATCCTCTTCTTCAACAAGTTCAAGTCTCTCTTCTGCAGGTTCAAGTGTCTCCTCTTCCGGGGTGCAGGTTCACTCCTCTGATTGTTTTCTCCTCTTTGTAATTATCAAAAGGAGGTTGTGCATAGGGGTCATATCATGTTGCCTTCACGAACTCATCCATAATCTCCCATTGTTGACAGGCTTGATTATGATGAACAATAATATCTTTACTGACTTCCGCATTATCGAATTGCTCTTCTTCAATTTTCCTTAGTAGCTCAAGAGCTTGACTCAGTTGGGTGGACATGGTACTTAGATGAGTTGACACGATGTCCACTTTGGTGCACAAGATAGTTCAATATGCTCTACTTGGAGGCTAGGTGGTGGAGAGTGTGGAGGTGCATGCTGTAGTGATGGGAGTCCTAAGTGGTTGAGTGAGTTGCAGAGGAGTTTCAGGGTTTTCAGCTGTTGAGGGATCTATTGGAGTTTCAGATGGCTGACACATAGTGTCCTGATACTCAGAGATAGATGGGAATTCAGTACTTTGGGGAGAGTCTTTGGTGAGTCCCTTTCTTGTCAGGGTAATGAAAGAGATCTTATCATTTTTGGTGGGGCGAAGGACTTTTTCATTAGCAGCAAACCTAAATTTAAGGATTTTGCGACCCATGAAAGTTTTGAGGTTTCCAAAGTATAAGCGAGCACCCTTGGTCCATTTAGAGTGTACCTTCTCTCTGGTTTTGATTAGCTGATACAGGAGAAGATTTCCCAGGGAAATTCTAGGAGTTGCATGATCGACAAGATGTGCAAGGACAGCTAAATAAAGAAGATTTACTCTTGTGTAGTGACAAGCTCTAGGAAGTATAACATGAGTGATTATGTGGTGAACAACTTTCATTACAGGAGAGAGATACTTATGGAAAGACCCTTGAACAAAAGTATCTACTTGTCCTCCACTTACGACTAGTGTGCTTGATTTTGGGTGTATGTGGTGTGAGGCCAATGCATTGGGGCAAGTTTTATGTGTGGAAAACCAGGAGTGTCAAGGATCTCATTCAACTTAGACACTGTCATAGAGAAGTGTTTGCCATGCAAATAGGATTTGATTTCTTGATAGGTGTCATCATAAGTTAAATTTGCATAGAAATATTTAACAACATGAGGATGGATTGACTGATCAAGGTCAAGAAACTTAATCCAGTCACATTGCTCAAATGTTTCTTTTAGACCAGGGAGTTGAATACTTTCTAAGTCAATGGAATGGTATGGTTCAACTAAGTGATGGTCATCAAAGAGAGTCAAGTATTGATTTTGAATCAACTCACTAATGTACCATCGAGAATTATAGTCTAGGTTAGTTGAAGGGGGTTGTTTGTGGTTTGATTTTCATCGAAAGGAGGTATGGCTCTGTCAACTGGTTCTCGTGGACTGGAGGAGGAAGATTCATTCACTTGTTCGACTGTTTGTGCTCTTTTTACTTATCTTCGCTTCTTAGCGGCTGACTTAATGGATGACATGACTCTAATGGATAGGGAAGAACACAAGGTTTCAAGATGACACGAAAGAGAAGTGATTGAAAAAGAAATGAAGTGATTTGATTCTGTAAGAAAAGAATAGCATTCACAATAGTTTTTAAACCTAGTCAGGATTTAGATGATAAAAAACCTAGAATTTAAACTTCGCGAAGTAAGAGATGATGTTTTAGGTTTACCTAGATGTTTGAATCCTCGTTTGAGAATGTTTTGATCACTTCGAGTTCCTAGGACTTCAGGAGATTTGAACGAGACTCGGAGGGAAGACGATGGAAGAACACGAAAGGTCACCCTTTGAGTATTTTCCAAATATGATGACTATTAGGAGGTGACCCACTATATATATAGTGTTCACAACATCGATCGTCCGCAATAAATTGATAGGTCAACCGAAGTAGAGAGTCATGTTAAGTCATGATCGCAGTGGATGTCCTATGATTTCAATGGACGCCCTTTGCTTAAACTGATCCTAAGTCATGAATTAATTTCGATCATCCAGAGTAAGGACAACAGACATTCAAAGCCCTAAGTATGATAAGACGTTCAAAACATAGGACACTCTTGGTTTATATAACGGTCGGCCGGTCTTTGTTAGGATATTTGGATTGGTCGCCCGAAGTTTTCAATGGGTGTCCGCTACATGGGATACTATAGTATGATGGTTTATTACGGACGCCCAGAGATTTTAGTGGGTGCTCGCTGGTTGGGATCACTCGATATCAACAATGTGTTTCGGACGCTCGAAATGCGGGAAGTGGACGTTCGAAGTTAACCTGATGCTTAATCACGTTATCATTTACTACTCAAGGTCCTTTGTACTTTCATTTAGGATAGATATCTAGGAGAAACTAGAAGTTTTCCTTTTTTATGTACGTATTGTGCAACACAGTCAATTTACAACTTTATTAATCAGTGATACTCACATAGGCAAGTCACTAATAAGTTAAGTTATTTGTTAAGTTCCTAAGTCTAGCATTTCAATTTCTCTCTTTAACATATTAAACCTATCTTCACTCAAAGGTTTTGTGAATATGTCAGCTAATTGTCTCTCAATTGGGATATTTTCTATATAGATGGTTTTGAGTGATACATGTTCTTTAATGAAATGATACCTTAAGTCAATGTGTTTGGTTCTTGAGTGCTGCACAGGGTTCTTGATCATTTCTATTGCACTTGTATTATCACATTTTAATGACATAGTTTCAATTGTTATGCCATAATCTAGGAGTTGTTGTTTCATCCATAGTAGTTAAACACAACAACTTGCAGTAGCAATATATTCAACTTCAGCAGTGGATAATGCAATTGAGTTTTGTTTCTTACTGGCCCAAGATATTAGTGAACTGCCAAGAAAACAACACATACCACCAGAGCTCTTTCTATGTACTCTACATTCAGCAAAGTCTGAGTCAGTGTAGGCATGAAGATCAAATAGAGAATTTCTGTCATACCACAAACCTAAGTTTGGAGTACTTTTAAGATACCTCAGAATTCTTTTGGTGGCAATCAAGTGAGAATCCTTGGGATTGGCCTAAAATCTGGCACATAGACATACACTAATCATAATGTCTGGTCTAGAGGCAGTCAAGTATAGAAGACTTCCAATCATCCCTTTGTATAATTTTTTATTCACACTTTTTCCTTTTTCATCATTATTCAGTTTAGTGAGAATACTCATGGGATAGAGCTAGACTTACAATCTTTCATTCCAAATCTCTCGTGCAACTCATTTGTGTATTTCCCTTGGTTCAGAAAAATTCCATCCTTAAATTGTGAAAACTAAAAAAATATGTTAATTCTCCTACTAAACTCATCTCAAACTCTTTATGCATGAGGATTTCGGATTCTTTACACATTTGAAAATTTGTGGATCCATAAATAATGTCATCCACATAAATGTGGACAACTAAATATCATTGCGAAAATATTTTAAGAATAGAGTTGTATCCACTTTTTCTTTTGAAAACTCATTTTCAAGGAGAAATGTGCTTAATCTCTCATACCAAGCTCTAGGAGCTTGCTTTAACCCATATAGTGCCTTAGAGAGTTTAAACACATGATCCGGGTGTTTTGAATTCTCAAAACCTGGAGGTTGTTCTACATAAACTTTCTTATTTATATATCCATTTAGAAATACTGATTTCACATCCATTTGAAATAATTTAAAATTCTTGAAACAAGCAAATGCTAAAAGAATTCTTATTGCCTCCAACCGAGCAACTGGTGCAAAGATTTCATAAAAATCAATTCCTTCAATTTGAGAGTATCCTTTTGCAATTAGTATAGCTTTGTTCCTAATGACAACTCCAGTTTCGTCTAGCTTGTTTCTGAAAACCCATTTTGTTTCCACTAGGGATGATCTTTAGGGCTCTTAACCAGGTGCCAAACATGATTTCTCTCAAAGTTATTTAGCTCTTCATGCATGACATTTTTCCAGTTTGGATCATCCATGCATCATCTATAGTCTTAAGTTCTATTTGAGATAGGAAGGCAGAGAATTCACATAGATTCCTTAATGATTTTCTTGTTCTCACATCTTCATTTATATCTCCAATAATATTTTTTAAGGGATGTGAAGGTATTTGTCTCCAATCATTTTGTTCTATAGGAGACAATTCTATTTCTAAATCAATTCCTTGCGAGTTTTTCTCATTCACTATATTAATTTCATTAATTTTAGTTTCAATGGGTTGTGAATATTCATCCTTATGAGTTAGCTCATCCAGGTCATGATTATCCTCATTTTCTTCTTCTATGATCTTAACTTTTTCAAGTTGATTAATGATATTATCAATTTCATTGAAAGTAACATGTATTGATTCCTCAACTACTAATGTTCTTTTGTTGTACACTGTATAAGCTTTGCTAAGATTTGAGTATCCTAGAAAAAGAGCATCATCACTCTTTTCATCAAATTTTCCTAGCTTATCTAAGGGCTCAAAACAGAATATTTGCACCCAAATACTCTAAAGTAAGAAATGTTTGATCTTTTGTCATACATCATTTCAAAACAGATTTTCTTCTCCAAATATCTGATCAGCACTCTGTTTTGAATATAACAGGAGGTGTTAACAACTTCCGCCCAAAAATATTTAGGCAGCTTGCTCTCACTTAGCAAGGTCCTAGTCATTTCAGTTAGAGTTCTATTTTTTTTCTCACTACTCCATTTTGTCGTGGAGTTCTTGGCGTTGAGAATTGATGAAAAATTATATTATTCTCACAGAATTCTTCAAACCTTAGGTTTTCAAATTCTCCTCCATCATCACTTTGCAATCTTGAAGATTTTCAGATTCAGTTCATTTTGAACTCTATTTGCAAAAATAATAAACATATCAAAAGTTTCATGTTTATGTGCAAGAAACAAGGTCCATGTGAATCTAAAGAAGTCATTAGTCATCTACAATCGCACACACACATATTTCTTACCACGAAGGCTGGTGTTCAGATTGGTCTGAATAAATCAACATGCATTAAATGGAGAGGCCTACTTGTAAAGATCTCATTTTTTTTATTTGAAGGATGTTTGTTTGCCTTTTTGACATGAAGAACAAAAATCATTCTTCTCAATCTTATTTTTGGGCATACCTCTAGCAAGATCATGTTTCACTAATTTGTGCATGACTTTATAGTTTAAGTGTCCTAGTCTTCTATGTCATAGTTCAATTTCATCATGCATAACATTTAGGCATTTGTGATTAGGCAAATCATCAAAGTCATTCACATACACATTTTGATGCCTTAATCCCATATGCAAAACCTTTTCGATGTTATCACATATTAAATATTTATTTTGTTGTAATTTTTATCACATAGTTGGCTGATACTTAACAAGTTATGTTTTAAGTTCTCTACTAGCCATACATCTTCTACAACTATATTACCAAGTTTTCCAATGTTATCTTTACCAAGAATTTTTCCTTGGTTATTATCCCCAAAAGTTACTCTTCCACTTTGTGCTCTTGTTATGCTCAAAAAGTTTTCTTCATTCCAGGTCATATATCTTGAGCAGCCACTGTCAAGGTACCATCTTGTTGATTTTCTTTTGCTTCTTTTGACACCTGCAAGAACAACACAAAATTTATGTTTTTGGTACCCAAAATACTTTGGATCCAGAGGTGTTAGTGTTGAAAGTTCCCTTAGGAACCCATATTTATCTAACATTGGAATGAAAACTTTTCCTAGCTTTACATTCAAAAATATACTGTCCTAAATTATTACAACAAAAGCATGTAACGTTCCCTGCATACATTTCCTTATAGCTATGATGAACATAAGCTTTTCTGCTATGCATTTGTATAAACTGTGCAGTTCTGTCAATGTGCAAAATTTTTTATTTAACAAAAAATATTATTTATATTTACAGGAGTGATATAGGAGTAAGAATGTACATAACCATTTCTAACAGTATGCATATGAGCAGATTTAATGTTCCTATGATACATGAAGGCATAGTTCTTTTGTTTTGGTCTAATTTCAGCATTTTTACATCTAATACTTGTATTTCCTTTTGATGACAACCTAGTAATTTTATGAACAGGAACAAACTTAGTACCTATAGCAGTTTTAGCTTTAAAGTTCACAATATTCTTATCTTTAGCTTTTGAGTTGGTAGAGGCAATTTTAGATTCACTTACACAAGTAGATGTGCTAGACAAGTTTGGATCAATGGTGTGTGAAGCTTTTACAAAAGTAGTTATTTGAGATACATTAACACTACAAGGGTCAAAACTTAACCCTTTATTGTTCAAAGAACTTTTGTGTTGTGATAACATTACATCTAACATTTTTTCCACCATATAAGAATGTTTCAAACTTGTTCTTAATGTCAAACAATTTTGATTTCAAAGAATTTATAGTGTCGAAATGCCTCTCTATGTTATCATTATTTGTCAACACTATGGCATTCAAGCCAAAAACTTGTTTTTCAAAATTTGTAATATTTTCCTTCAACTTATCATTTTTTCTTTTTAAGATAGAATATTTTCTAATCATAGTGTTAAATTCTTTATGCATATCAAACATAATATCTTCATCACAATCATCTTCATTATTATCACTATCACTATCATTTGAGTGAATAGAAGATACCTCATTGTTTGGCATGAGACAAAGTAATGCTTCTTCATTCTTTTCTGAAAATGCTCCTTCAGCTTCATTATTTTCATCACTTGTATCATCCCAAGTGACTTTAAGTGTCTTCTTCTTCTTATAATTTGAGGAGCTTTTCTCCTTGCTCTTCTTGTTCAGAACTGGAC
>LTAE01001542.1:36193-53993 GCA_001647135.1 Pontederia paniculata | reverse complement strand
TATATATATATATATATATATATATATAATCATGCTCATTAACTTTGAATTTAATGTAATACACAAGAATTAGTCAAGAATTACAAATTGTAAATTAAGAACCTCAACTTGAAAACTATAAATTTCAATAAAAAAATCTTAAATATACACAAGTCCAACTAAAAGATGAAGAAAGTTTCCTACCTCGCCACATTAATGTATATAACGACGTGTATGTAACATATATGTTGATCTGAGATGTGCGACCACTCGTCCTATTCCTATAGACTTGGAATTAGTCAAGTCGAGTTAATTATTGACGAGTCCATTTGATAACGCCGTGTATAATTCAAACATTAAGACTATATATGTTAAGGCTCCATTCTTTTGATAAAAATAATTTTATGAGAAAAAATAAAATCTTAAAAAAATTAAATTCTTGAAAAGTATTTATTTTCATATATTTGATATTTTAATATTAAACATGAAGGCAACTAATCTAGAAATGTAAGTGACATTTTTTATGACAGAACTTTTTTCATTTAAAAAGTAAATTTTGTTTTTCAAACCTTTAATTCACTTTTACAGTCGATATAAGAGTGTTTTTCAGTTGACTGACCTATTTATGTGATCAAATATCAGAAAGTGAGAAAACTATTTTTTCTGAATAATACTTTCATCAAAATATGTCCATTATGCTAATATATAATTAATGCATTTATTTATTAACCTGATATATTTTTAATGTTTCTTTGTTTGAAAAAATATAATGAAGAAAAAGAATAGAGATAATAATGAAGGAGATGCTCTAATTAAAAAATACGACGCATTTATTTAAAATAAATAAATTTTAAATAAATATCATGAAATATGAAAAGTAGATTAGGTAAACGATTTATGAAAATTAAGATTTAAATTTGTAATACATTAAATAAATGATATATAAATGAAAGGGCAATTAATAATGCTCATTAATGAATCATCTCATTTATTTATGATCATGCCAGAAGAGAGCTCCACACCATAATTAGGGAAACCCCATGAGTATGTTATATATTGATTGATGATGTTTCTTTGTTCGGAAAAAATGGAGGAAAATATATAGAGCGAATGTGGACGACATTTAATCTAATTTAAGAAATAACATACCATACATTTATTTATAATCATGATATTTTTAAATAAATGTTATGAAATACCAAGTCAACATGTTAGGTAAATAAATAATTTATGAAATTGACTAAGTGTGATTACTATGATAAAGTATAATTTAATGCCTCATTAATGAATCATTATATTTATTGTTGATCATTCCAAAGTTGCAATAAAATTTGACAAATCTAAAAAAATGGTGAACGAAATATATAATTATGAAAATGACATGAAACTTATATGTATTTATTAATTGATATTAATGTATCTTTCTATGTAACAATGTTTTATGTCGTCTTCATATTTATTTGACCAGGATCTATTATTATTGGAGCATGCATGCCGTTAGTAACTGACCAGGTTTCAGTTTGAATGGGACAAATTATACATACATTATATTATATTTTTTCAGTTTATTACATTAAATATGCAGTATTTACATAAATAATCCAAAAAAAATGGAGGGCCAAATTATACATACATTATATTATATGGTCTGTTTTAGGAAAGGGTAAATCTTGAGGGTGAATCAAGACGAGAAGAACGATAAAGAGTGAGCGCTACAAGGTAGAACCTATAAATGAACTGTATAAGCATTTTATCCATATATATATATATAAGAAATATTAGCGTGCATACAAAAATTGTGTATGCATCGTGCATACATATACTATGAGTCTTTGGATGAGTATCATTTTAATACAACGATACAGATTGTTTATATTTTGGACCATCAGATTGAAAGTGATGCTGATCCAAAGGTCTAAAGTGTGTGTATGCACGGTACATACATAGTTTGTGTATGCACGCTAATTTATATATATATATATATTAGAGGTGCTTTTTAGTTAAGTAAAAAATACTATGTTATCTATCTTTCTATAAGTGAATGTTAAATTTTCTCTCTTATATATTTTTTCTGTCTCCTAAATTTATTCATCGTAAATTTATCATCTTACATTGAAGAGATAAGTAATATGATGCTCTCTAGTTAAGTAGGGAGCACCTTCATTAAATCCATATATATTGTATTTATTAAATTTTGTAATCCTGTCAAAATATCGGAACGTATGTTCAGTTCTTCGATTGTTATCTTCCAATAATATTAGTGGCCAATGTACATACGTTTTCGTCCTTCATGTGTTATTAATTTTTACTTAAACTCTTGTTTGACAAATATATCATTTTCTGGATTTTTTTTCTTCTAAAGATTAAGCCAATATCCAGTTGCTTATCATTTTTTTCTCTAATTTATTAGTTTGTTCTTAACTCAAGTTCTATTGGGCTTCTCATGGGCTGGCAGCCCAACAGTGACAATTCATTTTTTTTAATTACAAAGAAAAATGAGAGCCCTAACATATAACAAAATAAAAGAAACAAGGGGTCACAAATAAGTCCCATAATACAAAATAAATGAGATCAGAGATGTGTGTTCTTGGAGATCATCATTGAAGGAGAGGGAGAGCAATACAGTTAATTGGGTATGTTCAGTATAGATAAATAATACAGCTATCTGATAATTTCTTATAGCAATGTTAATCAGACATGTTTTTAAGTTTCTACGTGCTAGAATAATTTGCTTCCTAATTGAGCTGATCAAGAAAAAGAGTTGAGAAAAATATGAACTCCTGGATCCAGGAGGAGAAAAGAGTCACATATAAAAGATTTCAAATGACGGCAAAATTCTCTTATTGACATGTAACAAAATAATAAATAATGACTCAAGTATAGGACTCAATGACGAAGCCGAAACTTTTTATAATGCTCTCAGAACAGAATGTCCTTCTGGAGACGATAAAAACTTATTTTCTTGACTTTACTTTTGATTAATGAATTAGTCAATACCATGGGCACACCATGTGTAAGCCAATATTTTAAAATAAAATTTCCAATTCAATAATCTAACTAAATAAAATATTCTTATTGCATGGTTCCATATAGAAAAGAGATAACTAGTCTAAGTCAAACTAGATTAATTATGTGCAAGCCATCGATAGTTTGCATCATATGTGTCATCGCCTATTCATTACTTTGTTCGCCTGAAGGCTAAAAAGCATGGAAAGATTTACTCATGAGTGATGAAACTAAATTTGTAAGGGAAATAAACAATAGAAAAAAAATCATATGCACATAAATAATAAAGAAAAAACTAATTTCATAATTAATAATTTCGCTTTATTTTACTTTACATTTTGATCTTCTCATTGCTCTATTTATTTTCCTACAATATCGTTACCTCTCTATTGCATGAATAGTACTATTACTTTACCTCTTTTCTTTTATCATCATTAATTCACCGATGGCAAGAACATCAATTGCATCTCTCATCATGATGTCCATAATCTCATAGGTTCAATATGTTTATACCTTGGTAATACTTCACATTGAACCACTTTGTTTTTTTATATTTATTTTGTCTTATGTTGTTTAAAAATTATAATCATTGATGATCTTTTATTAGTCACGAAGGTTGTTGATTTTGATTCCGACGTTATTAAAACTAGCTAGACTTGAATTCCCTCGATGACCTAATAAATTATGGTCCCCGAAGGAACCCTTAGATTCCGAACGAATTAATTGTGATTCCCAAAGGAACTCCTCAATCCTCGTAGGGACCTTTAGATCCCGAAGAAACTACCAATTACAATCATTAAGAACCAACTCATACATTTCAGAAAAAAAATCAATCATATACATGGTTCCTTTTAGGAAGTAATTGAACTTTGGGGCTTACTCTCCCCTCTAGGTTATGATTTATACAATCATCATTGATTCAAGAAATAAGAGCAATCAACCAATAGGATAAATCAATACACATAATAGAAGCATAATCAAAACGATACCTATCTATCAACACAACCTGCGTCAGAATTGAAAATGGTCCATTTTCGAGGCATTTAAGTACACAACTAACTATTGTCAACACCCGTGATGTAATGAGACACGATCCACGATAGGGAAGCTTCGAGTTCAACACATCCGGTTCAAGGTGACATGGTCTGTGTTTCTGGATTCACCTATTGAGTTTGTGTTAGCGAAAAATGGCCTATGTTACTTGCAATGCAATTTGCATCCAGTCCTTTCCTCCATATTGTTATACGGACTATGCTGAAGTGACATGGCCATTTTCGAGTTTAAGTCTTCCATTTCGCCATATTTGACGCGAGCCAATGTTGGAAACGACATGGCTCATTTCAGGGTTAGGGTTTGGGGTTATGACGACATCGTCTTCGATCCGCGAAACACTATCTGTGTCAAAGGACGACGTGGGCCATTTCTTGCCTACTCCATTCTATGAGAGGGACACAACCCGTGTCAAATGGCGTGATCGTTCCCATAACATTGAGTGTGATCCATTTTCATGCAGACACGACCTATTTCTGATCTCTAGATTGTCGATTGTAGTTGTTCATCTCCGTCCCTTAATCGATTAGAATATTATATAATTAACAATTCATTATGGCAATGTTAACTCTAGTGTAGGATCTCTAATATACTCTCGATCTTCATAAACTATCTTTATTCTATCATATGCATATAGAAAAATCCTAAGTTTGATCCTCCTAATTACATACCTCGATTTTTGTCAATCGATCCTCTTCATTTGTATCTTTGCTTGTCCCTTCTCATTCCTCACTCGTGATTCTACTTCTAGTTGGTACTCATCTTTTTATCTTTAATCCACTAGACAAGGGAGAAAGAGAATAGAAGAATGACTTTTGATGGCTGTTAGGAAAATAATGAATTATGGGGGAATTATTTCGTGGTATTGGATTTATATAGAGGAATTTATAGGTTCTAGATAAGTTTAAACGTCATCAGATTCATAATCCTAATTCAACTTTGTTAGAAGTCTATTACGTAGGCACGATGCGGCCGTTGTCCTATCTGAAGATGGTCCATTTTTCTCTTTCATCATGTCTTCTCATTGTCCGGGTGTAACACAGTCTATGTCCCTTTGGAACATGACCAGCTTTGCCGTTTTTACTTTCAATCGTACTCAATCTCATTTTTCGGTGTAACGTCCAAGTAGGACATGACCCGTGTTGGTCTTTTGACCTAACGTTGTGGGAAGAGATGGAGAGGGAGAGAGAAAAATTGTGAGAAGATACAAGGGGTTCGATCTTATTTATAGAGAAGGAAACCCCTCTCTAGATAGAGTATGAATATTTTTAAGACTCTTTAAGGGTAAGTTGTATTGTGATTATGAGTCCCTAAAACTAATTTGTTGAAGATTGGAAATATTAGATTGATTATGAACGATTTTACTTTGACTCTTGAATCTTAATCCTATCATATTATATCTTATTTTTCTATCTGATCTTTTAATTATTATTCTTTTAAAGTTGGGTATTAAACTTTTGTTCAGAAAGCACACAATTACTGACATAATGATTTATGTGCTATCTTTTTTTTTCAATTTTTTTGCACACTTTAGTTATTTCAAGAGAGTTACATCAATTTGATTTTTCATTTTAAATATTAAAAAGTAAAAAAAACATTTCAAAATATGAAAATGGTATTATAACATAAATTCATAATATAATTAAATAATGTGAATAATGGAATAACACAATTTGACATCATTGATATGTTTTCATAAAGGACATGATCTTTTCTTTCAATATTCCTTAACCATATTATTAATTATAAAAGAATGCATTTTACAAGAGAAATATTTTGAAAAATGTAATAAAATACAAATATGTAATATTACATAAACAAATATTACTCTTGTGAATAATATACAATATGCGAGCAAGGATTGGTTGAAAATATTTTAAAAATATAACATCCAATAACATGCATCTAAGCATGCGACAAAATAATAAGTAGTTTTATATAATTTATTTGTAAAATACAATTTTCAGTTAGAGTACATGAAATAAACATGGAAAAATATTTTTGCCTCCTATACCTACTAAGGATTGAAAGAAAATGATCGTGTAAATTCATTGTGTCAAATTACGTAAACATTTAAAATTATAAGTAATTTTAGTTCAAAAATGGAATTCACTATAATATTTTTACACACTCATATATCTTTTAAGAATAAAAATATAACGATGATGCTCTTTTTGATGACTTAAATTTTTAAGATATTTGTTAGTACATCTAATTTAACATGTAGTAGATTAAAGTTATTAGCAACTTACACTGAGAAGGAATATTAAAAATATAAATATAAAAACAATGTCTTTTATTGGCTTAACTTTTAAAATAGTTGATTGTTTAACTAGTTCAAACTTCAAAAGAACTCTTATTAAAAAATTTACTCCAATGAGATGTTCTTTTCATTGGTATAAGCTTTAAATTTTTTATGACAATTAATAGCTATTAGTGGCATGAAATGAATGGTTTTTTTAGGTCCAAATATTTCTTGACATGTAATAGTTACAATTGGGGAAAATATAAATGAATCAGAAATTGCAAAAAAAAAAAAAGAAACTTATCAACTAACAAATCTTTAGTTGCAGCAAATCATATAAATATATCATCTTCCTCCAAAATCCATGTTCAGCACCATCCTGCTATCCAAACTCTGGTTCACACTCATCTCTCCTGTGTCGTACCTTGTGGATGCCCTGAGCAAGCTATTCGTCTCTTCACGTCCCTGATACCTCCATGGGTGTTCCTTGTGCCTCACCAAAGCCTGCAGCCCATCAGACACTTCCTTCATGGATGGCCTCTCGTCTCCTGTCATGCTCAAGCACTGCCATGCAAGCTCTGCAACTTATGTTAGCATCTCCATTCCACCTTCCTTGAGCAGATGCTCCTCAAGTATTGCATGCAGCTTGTTCTCTTTCATCGCCGAAAGGAAGCTCGCTGTGAGGCTCTTCCTCTCCATAGAACCCTCCGAGTAGATCGGCCTTTTTCCGGTGATGAGCTCCACTAGCACGACCTCGAAGCTGTAGACGTCGCTCTTGTCGGTCAGTTGGTGGTTGAGCATGCTTTCAGGGTCTAAGTAGCCCAGAGTTCCCTGCATGAACTTTACAAATCCGGACTCATCCATCGGCATCAGCTGCGATGCTCCAAAGTCGGACACTTTGGCGTTGCTCCGGTCGTCCAGGAGTATGTTCTGCGACTTCACGTCGCCGTGAACGATGGACCGCGTGACCGGCGAGTGCAAGTAAGCCAGCGCTTCGGCCGATTCGGAGACAATATTTGTGCGCGCCGACAGCGGCATCCGGCCATTCTTGCTATGGATAGCATCGTAGAGCGTGCCGTTGGGGACGAACTCGTAGACCAGCATGGGGACGTCGACCTCCAGGCAGCAGCCCAAGAGCCTGACGATGTTCTTGTGGTTGATCTGAGAGAGCACAATGATCTCGTTCACGAACTCTTCCTTCTGCTTCTCGTCGACTATGTTCGACCTCTTTATGGCGACCTCTCTGTCGTCATCCAGGACCCCTTGTAAACCATGCCATGGCCGTCGGATCCCATAACTCTGTCGTCGTCGAAGTTGTTCGTCGCCCTCTCGAGATCCTCTTCGCTGAATATGGTGACGGTGTCGACCTGTCTGGATCTCATCTCCTCGTACAACTTGAGCCCTCCATTGCGGTCGAAGAACATCGCCTTTTCTCGCTGGTGCTTTCGCTTTTGATGTGCTATGAGTACGAAGCTACTGGTCGCCACCATGACTGCGATAGTTACGCTGATTCCTGCATGAATCAGTTTTTTAATGCTCATGATCGATCTCAAGTTAATTATGAACTGAAAGGTTTCAAGTTGAACGAGAAAATTTACCTACAACCACTTTTGCAGGTAATGGGAAGTTTTCATGGCGCTTGGTGCAGGTTCCCTTCTTCGCATCTCCGTGCATGTCGTCCGGACATGTGCACTCATAGCTTCCGGGCGTGTTGTTGCAGGTTCCGTGGCACTGGTGTTTCTCTTCATCTTGGCACTCATCAATATCTATCACAAAAAGCAAAATTACAAGGTTTCGATCAGAAGATATATCAAGACTAGTTCATCATGATATCATGCATGCATGTTTAATTTGTGATCGAGTCACGAACCTTTGCATCCATTCTCATGCTGAAGTTGTGCTTGAGAGATTCTCTATGAATCATGCGAAGCCTGTGCAAACACCTTTGGCAAGTCATTTCAAATTTTCTAAAGATCAATCACCCAAGACAAATGAGGAACGCAACTACATGTACAAGGTTCCTTATGCTTCAGCAGTAGGTAGCCTTATGTATGCCATGGTAAGTAGCAGACCAAACATTGCTCATGCAGTGAGAGTTGTCAGCAGATATATGTAAGATCCAAGAAAGAAACATTGGCAAGCAGTCAAATGGATCTTTCGTTACTTAAAAGAAACAAAAGGTATGAGACTTTATTTCAATAAAAGTAATTTAGATCTGAAGGGTTTTGTTGATGTAGACTTAGACCAGGTATGTCTATACCTTATGTGGCACTGCTATAAGCTGGATGTCTCAGTTACAAAAGGTTGTTGCTCTTTTTACTACTGAACCAGAGTATATAACTATGACAGAGGCCTGTAAGGAGATAATTTGGTTAAATGACTTTCTTGAAGAACTGGGCAAGGTGCAAGAAAAATTAAGTTTGTTTAGTGATCGTCAAAGTGTTATTCACCTTGCTAAGAATCCAGTGTTTCATGCTAGAACAAAGTACATAAGGCTAAAGTATCACTTCATTAGAGATCTTCGTGAAGATGGGACATTGGTTCTTGAGAAGATTCGTGGCCTAGAAAATCCAGCTGATATGTTGACCAAGGTGGTGGTCACAGAAAAACTGAAATTTTGTACAACCTCAGTTTGCCTCCGATGCTAGTTGAAAGGAGGAGGAGTCCAGAGTTGTGCATGCTACAAGTGGTCTTCCCCAGTATTCATGTACTGATCAAGTCTCCAAGTGGGAGATTGTTGGAGATAGCAGATGGAGACTGATCATCCAACCCCTAACGGTGTCGATTCAACTCGGCGGTGAGTTGGTGGGGGGCAGCGCCCCCTGCTTGGAAGGCCGAGGGTTCGGGGGCGAAATCCCTGAGAAATTTTTTTAAGGGTATATATGTATTTTCTCTATTGTGTGGGCGGTTGCCCTAGCTCCATCATATATATGTTGTTTTTTGGAGCGATTACGTACTCTGGTGATTTTGAACATTAACATAGTGAAAACTCTCTACAACGGCCGTGGACGTAGGAGATCCATCTCCAAACCACGTAAAATATGTGCGTGTTTTTCTGTGATTCTTGTGATCTTTCTACTCTTGTTCTTCATATTCCCAACAACATATTTAATATTAATATTGTTACTCGATAGATTATACTTTTCGTTTGCACAAGAATATGAGATTGTTTAAAAGTGATTGTGATTTCGAAATTTTATGAAACTTGGCTTTTGTCAAGCTTTTATGATGAACATGTAAGAGAACAATATGAGAAAAAATATTGGTCGATATCATGATAATTGTGATGGAATTTTCTTGAGTCCGCTTTCATGTCTGCTTGAGGACAAGCAATATTTTAAGCTTATGAGAGTTTGATGCATACATATTTATTATATTTTGCATATCATATTTATTTTATATTTTTGTCATTTTATTAGGCCCTTTATGACTTGTGTTTTTGTCTCCCCCCATACTCTCTATGATAAGAATATGTGTTGTATTTGTTTACATGATCTTCCTTGTTATTTCTTCATTGAGTAAGCAAAAAATTGATCATGGAAAATGATATAACACCATTAGAAGTATAATTACTAAAGAGAAAAAGCTGTCACCAACATTTCTCGTGACTCCACCAAGAAACTTGAAAACAATAATCCTTGCATTTGTATCATCAAAAGTTAGTATCATCAAAAGTTACTCTCAATTAATCTAATAAATCATGAATTTCTCCCAAATGTTCAGCAATAAATTTTTTATTTCCAAATTTCAAGTTTGTTATCTTTTTATATCAAAGTCTTTAATTTGAGTTATATTCCTCCCATATGAGTTCTATATTATTTTTTCATAGAACATGTGCATTTATCTTTTGAGCAATGTGATGAAAAACATTCACATTAAGAAATTGCCTAATAATTTTCGTAACCTTTCTATGCAAATTTTTTCGTCTTTAAATAGTTTTTTTCCTATTATCATCTTATCTTCTAATTCAACATGATCAAACAAATTGTTGCACCTTGCAATAAAAAAATATCATCCATCTATGCTTTTCAAATTGAGTAATTATTCAACGTCAGTTTGATCAACCAGCTGAATTAGTTTTCCTCCATTTAATTGATACAAAAAGGACAATCAAATCAACCTCAGCTTGATGCCATTTATTGAAAATTCTCTCTCTGAGTTTCTTTGTATGAATTTTCCAAGCAATATCTTGCACAAAAATAATATCAAACATAAGAAACGCTAATTTAAGTTAAAAAAACTCTCCAATAAGAAGATAAAAAAAAATCACAGAACAATCACAAAGAAAATTTGCTATTTCAAGAGTTACAACTTTTCAAATTTTATTCAAATTTGAAATAATTATCTAATAAGATATCAAACATAAGAAACACTAATTTTAAGTTAAAAACTTACCAATAAGAAGATAAAAAAATCATGGAACAATAACAAAGCAACTTTGCTATTTCAAGAGTTACAACATTTCAAATTTTATTCAAATTTAGAATAATTATCTAATAAGATAGATCATGAAATATCATATGAAAATTATGAAATAATCAACATAAATGATATCACCTATAACTACGAAGATTCTTTATGATCCCAATATAAAAAAATTCATAGATCCTCACAATCTTTGTCATTGATTGTTTTCTCTTAAAAAATAATCTCTATTTTCGTTCTCAAATCTCTTGTCTTCTTATATTTTATACTACTAACCACCAAGAGAGAATAATTCATCTTATTATATGGCACAAACAGGAAGAACTTTTTTTGTTTTTATATATCTACAACCACTTTATCAAACAAGAATCTTAATTTTATTTACTTTATCTTTGATTTTAAAACCTCATGTAATTGAGTTTAATTAATTAATATCTAATGATTTTTTTGTGGATAAAATTTTCAAACCCAAAACTGAATCCAATATTCATTAACTAAGATATGTATTATTCTTCCCTTCCATCCATCTAGGGATGATATATCAAGTCAACGAGACAGTACATGGTACTGGTGGCTAGTTGCCAATTTTTGTTAAGGTCCATGACAATTAGGAACTTGATAAATCTACATT
Source organism: Pontederia paniculata (assembly GCA_001647135.1). Lineage (NCBI taxonomy): Eukaryota > Viridiplantae > Streptophyta > Magnoliopsida > Commelinales > Pontederiaceae > Pontederia > Pontederia paniculata. Next base: position 42,657 of record LTAE01001542.1, on the reverse strand, counting down.
CTTTTATAAGTTGGTGGAGATGCCGAGAGTTCCTTGCATGAACTCCACAAATCCTGATTCGTCCATGGGCACCAGCTGCGATGCTCCGAAATCGGACACTTTGGCCATGCGTTTGTCATCCAGAAGTATGTTCATCGACTTCACGTCGCCGTGGACGATGGACCGTGTGACCGACGAGTGCAAGTAAGCGAGCGCTTCGGCGGATTCGGTGGCAATCTTTACGCGCGTCGCCAGCGGCATCGATGCGCTCTGGTTCTTAATGTTGTGGATAGCGTCATAGAGCGTGCCGTTGGACACGAACTCGTAGACCAACATGGGGACGTCGACCTCCAGGCAGCAGCCCAAGAGCCTGACGACGTTCTTGTGGTTGATCTGGGAGAGAATAATGATCTCGTTCACGAACTCTTCCTTCTGGTCCTCGTCAACTATCTTCGACCTCTTTATGGCGACCTCTCTGCCGTCGTCTGTAACTCCCTTGTAAACCATGCCACGGCCGCCGGCGCCGACAACTCTATCGTCGTCGAAGTTGCTCGTCGCTCTCTCCAAATCCGCTTTGCTAAATACGGTGATGGTGTCGACCCCTCTCGATCTCATCTCTTCGTGTAACTTGAACCCTCCGTTGCGGTCGAAGAACATCGCCTTTTCTCGCTTGTGCTTCCGATTCTGGCAAGTCATGAGCAGGAAACTACCGACGGCGACCAGAATCACGACGCTCCCGCTGATTCCTGCACGATCACAGAGCGCACTTAAACGTACGTAGCGCGTAAGCGCAAAGGAAAAGCTGAAATGTTTTAGTATATATATTTACCGACAGCAAGTTTTGCAGATAATGGAAACTTTTCACTGGACTTGGTGCAGGTTGCGTTCTTTGCATTCCCGTGCATGCCATCCGGACACGAGCACTCGTAAGTTCCGGGCACGTTTTTGCAAATTCCGTAGCAAGGATATTGCGTTCTATTGTTGTTGCACTCATCAATATCTGTCACAAGCAAAAAGGGCACAACACGCATGCAAGAAGACCAGCTCAATGCATGATCGATGGAGAAATTAAGCTGAGACCGTAAGTACGTACCATGGCATCCATCCACGAGATATGGGTTGCCCTCGTAGCCTTCCGGGCATTTGCAGCGGTATCCAGGGCCGTTGTCCGACCTGAAGTTGGTGCTGTTCTTACTGACGCACGCCTCCCCGACGGGGGAGTCGTCCCGAATGGCCCAGTCGATCACCACGGGGACCCTGTCCTCGTCGTCGATAGCAAAATGGCCGGACAGGTGAGCTGCGGAGAAGTTGTACCAGCTTTGTTCAGCAAGGAAAGCGTAGGTGCAGGGATTGAACTCCCAAACACTGATGTTGTCGTAGCCGAAGCTTATATTGACTGAACTTAGTGCCGGCGGGATCGTGGCCTGGCAGCACCCCGTCCCATCGCACTCCCCCTCCGTGACGCTGCTCGGGTCATCGCAGAAGGACACGCTGATGTCCGCCGTCGTCCAGCCCAAATATAGTGCGCCGGTCTCGTTGTAGCATTGGCTGGCAGTGAGCAGCTTCACCCGCAAGTGGCCGTCGGCAATCGAGATGTCGGTGATGGGGATGTTGCCGGTGCCCATAAAAAGCACCGGGGGATCGTAGTGCGTACTGTTGCATGTGACGTCGAGGCCTGGTCTGGAGCAGTTTTCGCCGGTGCCGAATGGGTAGGGGATGCTAACGTCGCCGCAGCGATCTTGGCAGCCCGGCAGCGCCATGCTCTGCGCCGAAGCTGTTGCAGCTGCCATTAGCAGCAATACATGCAGCTGCACCAGCAGCAGAAGTTGGAACAGACATGAGACCCCCTTAGAAATCACCATGTTTGATTCCCTTTACTTCTCTATTGATCGATCGATCTCTCCCTGGGTTTGCAGCTTTATTTGCATCAGCATTTAAAGATGCATAAACATCCAATGATCGAGCGTTCGATCTTTCAAATCAATCGCATTCGTCTACTTGTTAGAATTCGAGGTGTGTTTTTTTTTCCATTGGGGAACGCATGCAGCTTTCGTGTGCTCTTGCATTAAAAAAATAATGGACAGCCTTCAAATCCTTTGCTCCTTGTCAACTTATTTACTTATGTTATGCTATCATTAAAAAAAAATTAAAAGTAAGAGTAAATCTTATATTTATATTTTTAACAACTTAATGCTGTTGTTACACTACACGATCAATTTTTAACGTAATTGTTGCTCTCGTTGACTTTAATTAACTATATATCATATATATTTGTCCAGGAATAATTTCTTTGCAGGGACATCTTAGCAAGAGAGAGAGAGGTCAGCGCAGCTTTCTCCTTCATAGGTGAGTCACTCTGATGTGAATTGAAGCTTCAAGCTTGGCACAGATGACTAGCGGGTATGTGCCCCAGATTGAGGGACGAGAGAGCTAGTAGTCTCGAATTCGAGCTTCAAAGTCACCACATTGGCTATGATTTAAGAGTCTTTATCCGCACGCGTTCGAACACCGGATTAGTCGGACCGTGACGTTACGTTACAGATCGTGATGTTACGTTACGGGTCGTGAATTACAGGTAAGCAACTGTCGGAATCGCGCCGTGAACTGGGTTCACAACCACGAACATCACGGGTCGTGATGATTCATAACGGGCCGTTACGAAGGACGGCATGGATGGTATGAAGGCCGTAACGGTCGTGATCTGTTCGTCACGGGCCGTGAAGCCTATTATCACGGCCGTGATATGTTCATCACGGGCGTGAAATCTTTTATCACGGCCGTGATATGTATTTCACGGGCCGTGACATAAGGTGCTGATTTTTTATTTAAGCCTTCAATAATGAAATATTTAAGTTGTTAAATATTGAAAAGTTGTTTTACTTTATATCATGTCTTATGAACATTAAGGATTAATTATGTGGACAAGATAAATGGTCACCATGCTTCACCTAAATTAAATGAGGTCGTCATATATCATTAAGTTTTGGGAGCGCAATGATGTTTAAGATAGGACGGGTAAGGCAGCTGCCACCCAGTTCCTGTTGCTTGACTTCTCCCCGCCCTGCAACGAAAGGATTTCTCGAGCATCCTATGTTGGTCATGGCTTGTGCAACCCCATTGACCTATGGCGAGACCTCCAAGACTCATGAGCAATTCAAAGTCACCAAAGCAACCCTCAAAGTCATTTCAAAGGCACTAATGAGATAAGTCAAAGATAACAAAGATAACAACTTGGTCTAAATATTGCATTGGCATATTGCATTAGAGGATTAGGATTATTGATGATGCTTATTGATTAATGATGATTGATGTTCAAATAAATATGATAAGATGAAGTATGATAAGTAAGATAAGTAAGATGATGTAGAGTGATTGATGTTTGGCCATAGCCATAGCTCACTCTTTATGTTAAGTATGCTCAGAGTGATTGATGTTTGACTATGAGTCATAGCTCACTCTTGATGCCAAGATGTTAAGATGTTAAGTTATGAAAGATGATGTAAGTTAAAGATGATGCATGAAAATATGATGATCAAGATGATGAAAGATATTAAGAAATGTAAGAAAGATAAAGAAAGGAATAATTGACATTTTGATTTTATCATTAGCTTATTCCTATGCTTTTATTTATCATGTCATGCTTATCTATTGATTGCCTTACATACTGGGCTTCATAGCTCATGGATACTTCTTTTCCCTGTATTGGATCCTGCAGGTGAGTAGTCTGCAGTACAGGATGCTGGTGGTGCATGCGGCGACTGGTGCTCGTGGTGGCTGACTTTGCACATGTCTAGTGATCCTATTAGTGTCTCTTTCTTTAGTCTTTCTATTGAGTTGTTCTAGTTAGACTTTTGAGACTATTTATTTGATGTAAGACTTCCGCATATTTCCCTTTATGTTATAGAAAGAGTTTTGGATATCTAACGTTTTTAATTCTTCCGCATTTTGTTGACCAAGTCTTCTTTGTCAACCTTTAAGTCAAGATTATGTATGATGTGTAGCGACTCTAGGAGGGCATTCTGCCACGTGGCGGGGTAGTCTTCTGGGGGCGTTACAAGTGCTAGTAGCTCCGAATTACCGGTGAGTTCCAGACCGTGACCGAAAAAAAATCATGGTACGGATAAAGGATGGGGGTACTTTCTTTTTGTTAGGATATTCTTATTATAGGAATACATCAATTTAATGATTAAAGTTAGTGAAAAAAAGGTTGAAGGATTAAAAAAAATATATGATTAGTGAAGTATCCATAGAAGCAATGAAGTTTGTGGTAATTGCACTCTGGCATTTGTGCAAACTATATTAATTATAAGAACATTGAATCAAAATGTCACTTGAAAGAAAGAATACTAGTTACAGAATTCTCTCTCTAATTGATATCTCAGATATCCTAACAAAAAGAAATAAAGTTAAAGAAAAAGGAACTCTTCTCAGTTGGCCCTAATTAGAGTCAATTGGAGTATTCTTACTTTATTGCCTTTTAAGTCACTTTCGTAACTAGGCTTAGTTATGTCTAAAAAACCATGCTAATGAACTTTGAATTTAATGTAATACATAAGAATTAGTCAATAATTACAAATTGTAAAGAACTTTAACTTGAAAACTATATATAAATTTCAATAATTTTTTTTTTAAATACACAAGTCCAACTAGAAGATGAAGAAAGCTTCCGACCTTACCACATAAATATGTATATAACGACGTGTATGAAACATACATGCTGATCTGAGATGTGCGAGCACTCCTTGTCCTACTCCTATACACTTGGAATTAGTCAAGTCGAGTTAATTATTGGCAAGTTCATTTGATAACGCCGTGATTGAAATGTAGTGCGCCAAAGATAAGTTGTGTAAATAATTTATCACAAACATTAAAAACTATATATATTAGGCTCTCTCTCTCTCTCTCTCTCTCTCTCTCTATATATANCGTGATTGAAATGTAGTGCGCCAAAGATAAGTTGTGTAAATAATTTATCACAAACATTAAAAACTATATATATTAGGCTCTCTCTCTCTCTCTCTCTCTCTCTCTCTATATATATATATATATATATATATATATAATGCCCTATTCTTTTGATAAAAATAAATTTATAAGAAAAATAAATTCTTAAAAAGTATTATTTTCATATATTTGATATTTGGATATTAAACATGAAGGAAACTAATCTAGAAATGTAAATGAAAAGCTTTGTGAAAGAAAAAAATTATTTTAAAAAGAAAAAAATATTTTTGAAACCTTTTATTCACTTATATAGTCGATATAAGAGTGTTTTTCTAGTTGACCTATCTATTGATGTGATCAAATATCATAAAATCAGAAAAATATTTTCTGAATAATACTTTCATCAAAATATGACCATTGTGCTAATATATAACTTATGCATTTATTTATATATGATCATGGTATATTTTTAATATTTCTTTGTTTGAAAAAAAAATAAAATGAAGGAAAACAATAGAGGGAATAATGAATGAGATGCTCTAATTACAAAAATATGATGCATTTATTTATAATAAAGAAAACTTTAAATAAATGTTATGAAATATTTATATGAAAAGTGTGCAGATTAGATAAACGATATATGAAATTAAGATTTAAATTTGTAATACATTAAATAAATAATTTATAAATGAAATGGTATATATAAATCTAATGCTCATTAATGAATCATTGCATTTATTTATGATCATGGAGAGAATGGTGGAAAGAAGAGAGCTCCACACCATAATTAAGGAAACCCATGAGTCTGTTATATATTGATTCATGATGTTTCTTTGTTCGAAAATAAATAAAAATGGAGGAAAAATATAGAGCGAAAGTGGATGGCATTCCATCTAATAAAAGAAATAGCATATGATACATTTATTTATAATCATGATATTTTTAAATAAATGTTAGAAAATATCAAGTCAACATGTTAGGTAAATAAGTGATTTATGAATTTGATTAAGTGTGATTACTATGCTAAAGTATAATTTAATTCTCATTAATGAATCATTCCATAGTTTTAATAAAATTTGACAAATATAAAAAAATGGTGATCCAAATATATAATTATGAAAATAACATGAAACTTGTATGTATTGATTAATTGATATTGATGTGTCTTTCTATGTAACAATGTTTTCTGTCGTCTTCATATTTATTGGACCAGGATCCATTATAATTGTTCAATTGGAGCATGCGTGCCGTTAGTAACTGACCAGGTTTCAGTTTGAATGGTTCAAAGTCTATAAAAACATTATATTATATTTTTTCAGTTTATTATATTAAATATGCAGTATTTACATAAACAATCCAAAAAAATAGAGGGTCAAAGGCCCCCCTAAGGCCCTAACCGGGCACCACCACAACCCATCAACCCCCGCACACATCACACACGTGCGCACGCACACGTACACACATTTCAAATCATTTTCTAGGCTTTGTTAGAATATTACTAATATTAAGGAAAAACTTTTGCTTGCAGTTATGGATATATA
>LTAE01001542.1:19988-34999 GCA_001647135.1 Pontederia paniculata | reverse complement strand
ATTCTCATTAATCTTAACTCTTAATTGATACAATCACTCATTTAAATATTCAAATACTTCACTTCAACAATCAAAATTTTGATAATAGTAATTTTATTATAGTTAGCATAATTCACATTCATAATTAAAAAAATATATTAATTTGACCGACAATGTCGTATGACTTATAGGGTTATGATTCAATATGCGAAAAATAAAATTTGGTTTAAAATAAAAGAAAAAATATAATATATCACAATTAGTTCATCATTAAGACCAATGAATCATAATTTTAGATCACAATTTAAAAGCATTTGCAACTTTTTCAGATTAATAGATCATAAATATGCATATTTGACATCTATTTATCTTTTTTTATCTAAAAATTACTTCTTGAATCTTAATTTTTGTCCAAAATATTGATTCTATGAGTTCAACAGTAGACTCTCGATTTCAACCGATTCTAACGATTCTACCGAGTCAATTCGCGAGTCTACCGAGTCTATCACAAATTACGATACTACAACGATTTAACTCGTTTCTAGGGGTAGACTCTTAAACTCGTACGAGTTTACGATCTAAATCGCGATATTGACAAGCTTGGCAGAGCCAAAATTCTTTATAATGATATCATAACAGAATGTCCTTATGAAGACGTTATGAACTTACTTTCTTGATTTTACTTTTGACCAATGAATTAATCAATACCATGGACACACCATGCATAATCCGGTGCTTTAAAATAAAATCTCCAATTGAATAATCTAACTAAATAAAATATTCTTAATGCATGGTCTCATATAAAAAGAGATAATTATGTGCAAGCCACCATACGATAGTCTGCATCATATGTGTCATTACTTATTCATTACTTTGTTCGCTTACGGGATAAAAAGCATGGGAGAAATTTTCCCACGAGCAATGAAGTTAAAATCTTAAGAAAAATAGACAATAGAACAAATCATATGCGCATAAATAATAAGAAAAACTATTTTCATAATTAATAATTTTGCTTTATTTTACTTTACATTTTGATTTTCTCTTTGCTCTATTTATTTTTCCTACAATATCATTACCTCTCCATCGGTTGTACTATTACTTTACATTTTTTCTTTTACCACCGTCGATCCATCTGTGTCAAGAACATCAAGTGCATCTCTCATCATGATGCCCCTAACTCATAGGTTCAATATGTTTAAGATTCGTCAATACTCTGCGTTGGACCACTTTGTTCTTTTATATTTATCTTGTCTTAGTTTGTTTAAAAATTGTAATCATTAATGAGCCTTTACCAGTCATGATGATTATTGATAATGATTACGACATCATTAAGACTAGCTAGGTCTTAAGGTCTCTCGTTGACTCAATAAACTATGGTCCCTGAAGGAACCCTTAGCTTTTGAAAAAATTTATTGTGATTCTCGAAGGAACTCCTCATTCCCCGTAGGGACCTTTAGATCCTGCAGAAACTACCAATTACAACTGCTAAGAACCAACTCATACATTTTAGAGATAAATTCAATCACATGCATGATTTCTTTTAGGACATAATTAAACGTTGGAGCTTACTCTCCCTTCTAGGTTATGACTCATATAACCATCATTGATTCAAGCAATAAGAGCAATCAAGAAATATGATAAATCATTACACATAATAGAAGCATAATCAAATGATATACGATTATTTGATTATGACTCATATAGCCGTATACTTAAATGTTCCGGGATTGGCTTATGTTCATAAACTCTCTTTATTCTACACAACCAGTTCAAGGTGACATGGCTTATGTTCCGGGATTCACCTGTTGAGTGTGAGTTAACAAAAAATGATCTGTGTTACTTGCAATGCAATCCACATCCAGTCCTTTCTCCACAATGTTATACAGAACATGCCAAAGTGACATGGCTATTTTTGGGTTTATTCCATTCCGCCATCTTTGACACGAGCCTATGTTGGAAATGAGATGGACTGTGTCAAGGTCAAGGTTTGGGGTTATGATGACACCATTTTTAATCTACGAAACACAGTCCATGTCAAAGGACGACACAACCCGTTCCCTGCCCGCTCCGATGTTATGAAAAGGTCACGACCCATGTCTAGATGGCACGGTCGTTCTCATAACATTGAGCGTGGTTCATATGGACACGACATATTTCTGGTCTCCAAATTTTCGATGATTGTAGTTGTTCATCTCCATCCCTTGATCGATTAGAATATTATATATTTAATAGTTCATTATGGTAATTTTAACTTTAGTGTAGGATCTCTAATCTACGCTCGATTTTCAGAAACTCTCTTTATTCTATCATACGCATATGAAAAAACCATAGGTTGATCCTCCTAATTACATACCTTGATTTTCGTCGATCGATTCTCTTCTTTCTGATCTTTTCTTTCTTCTTGTTCTCGCTCATGATTATACTTCAAGCCGGTACTAGTATTTTTCACCTCTAATCCACTAGCCAAGGGAGAGAGAGAAGAGAAGAATGACTTTTGATGGTTGCTTGGGAAAAATGACTTGTGGGGAAAATTATTTCGTGGCATTGGATCTATATAGAGGAGTTCAAAGGTTCTAGATAAGTTTAAAGTCATAATCCTAATTCAACTTTGTTAGGATTTCCGTGTCCTATCTGGATACGGTCCATTCTTCTCTTTCATCGTGTCTTCTCATTGTTTGGGTGTAATATAATCTATATCCCTTTGGAACATGCTCCATTTTGCCCTTTTTTACTTTCAATCATACCCAATCTTGTTTTTCAATATAATATGAACATCTAAGTAGGACATGGCCCATATTGGCCTTTTGACCTCACATCGTGGGAAGAGAGGGAAAGAGAGAGAGAGAAAATTTGTGAGAAGAGACGAGGAATTCCGTCTTATGTATAGAAAATGAAAACTCTCTGTAGATAGAGTATGAATGTGATTAAGACTCTTTAGAGCTAAGTTGTATTGTGATTATGAGTCCCCTAAAACTATGTTGAAGATTAGAAATATTAGATTGATTATGAACAACTCAACTTTGACTCTTGACTTTTTTTTCTAATCCTAATCATATATTATGTCTTATTTTTTATCTTATCTTTTAATTACTATTACTTTTAAATTGGGTTATTACACTTTTGTTCAATAAGAACACAATTATTGACATACTTATTTATATAATATCTTTTTTTTTTTATTTTTTTTGGCTCACTTTAATGTATCTTAAGGGAGTTACGTCAATTTGATTTTTTCATTTTAAATATTAAAAAGTAAAAAAAAAACATTTCAAAACATGAAAATGGTATTATAACATAAATACATAACATAATAAAATAATGTGAATAATGGAATAATAAAATTTGACATCATTGATATGTTTTCATAAAGGACATGATCTTTTTCTTTCAATATTTCTTTAACTCCATTATTAATTATAAAAGAATGTATTTTACAAGACAATTGTTTTGAATAATGTAATAAAATACAAATATGTAATATTACATAAACAAATATTATTCTTGTAAATAATATATAACATCCGAGCAAGGATTGATTAAAAAGATGTGAAGAAAATTATAACATCCAATAACATGCATTTATGCGTGCGACAGAATAATAAGTAGTTTTATATAATTTATTTATAAAATATGATTTCAGTCATAGTACATGAAATAAACATAGAAAAACGTTTTTTGCATTCTATACGTACTAAGGATTAAAAACAAATGAACATATAAATTCAATTGTGTAAAACTGAGTAAACATTTAAAATTTTAAGTAATTTTAGCTCAAAAATGGAATTCACTATAATACTTTTACACAATCATATTTTTTTTAAGAATAAAAATATAAAGATGATGCTCTTTTTGATGACTTAAATTTTTAAGATATTTGTTAATACATCAGATTAAAGTTATTAACAACTTACACTGAGAAAGAATATTAAAAATATAAATATAAAAACAATGTTCTTTACTGGCATAACTTTTAAAATAGTTGCTAGATTAACTAGTTCAAACTTCAAAAGAACTCTTATTAAAAAAGTTAACTCCAATGAGATGTTCTTTTCATTGGTATAAGCTTCAAAGTTTTTATGACAATTAATAGCTATTAGTGGCATGAAATGCATGGTTTTTTAGGTCCAAAATATATTTTGACATGTAATAGTTACAATTGGGGAAAATATAAATGAATCAGAAATTGCAAAAAAAAAAAAGAAACTTATCAATTAACAAATCTTTAGTTGCAACAAATCATATAAAAATATCATCTTCCTCCAAAATCCATGTTCAGCACCACCTTGCTATCCAAACTCTGGTTCACACTCATCTCTCCTGTGTCGTACCTTGTGGATGCCCTGAGCAAGCTATTCGTCTCTTCACGTCCCTGAAACCTCCATGGGTGTTCCTTGTGCCTCACCAAAGCCTGCAGCCTATCAGACACTTCCTTCATGGACGGCCTCTGGTCTCCTGTCATGCTCAAGCACTGCCATGCGAGCTCTGCAACTTCTGTCAGCATCTCCATTCCACCTTCCTTCAGCAGATGCTCGTCAAGTATCGCCTGCAGCTTGTTCTCTTTCATCGCCGAAAGGAAGCTCGCTGCGAGGCTCTTCCTCTCCACAGAACCCTCCGAGTAGATCGGCCTTTTTCCGGTGATGAGCTCCAGCAGCACGACCCCGAAGCTGTAGACGTCGCTCTTGTCGGTCAGTTGGTGGCTGAGCAGGCTTTCAGGGTCCAAGTAGCCGAGAGTTCCCTGCATGAACTTTACAAATCCGGATTCGTCCATCGGCACCAGCTGCGACGCTCCGAAGTCGGACACTTTGGCGCTGCTCCGGTCGTCCAGGAGTATGTTCTGCGACTTCACGTCGCCGTGAACGATGGACCGCGTGACCGACGAGTGCAAGTAAGCGAGCGCGTCGGCCGATTCGGAGGCGATCTTTATGCGCGCCGGCAGCGGCATCCGGTTCTTGTCATGGATAGCGTCGTAGAGCGTGCCGTTGGGGACGAACTCGTAGACCAGCATGGGGATGTCGACCTCCAGGCAGCAGCCCAAGAGCCTGACGACGTTCCTGTGGTTGATCTGAGAGAGCACAATGATCTCGTTCACGAACTCTTCCTTCTGGTTCTCGTCCACTACGTTCGACCTCTTTATGGCGACCTCTCTGCCGTCGTCCAGGACGCCCTTGTAAACCATGCCATGGCCGCCGGATCCCAGAACTCTGTCGCCGTCGAAGTTGTTCGTCGCCCTCTCGAGATCCTCTTCGCTTAATATGGTGACGGTGTCGACCCGTCTGGATCTCATCTCCTCATACAACTTGAGCCCGCCGTTGCGGTCGAAGAACATCGCCTTTTCTCGCTGGTGCTTTCGCTTTTGATGGGCTATGAGTACGAAGCTACCGATCGCCACCATGACCGCGATAGTTGCGCTGATTCCTGCATGAATCAGTTTCTGAATGCTCATGATCGATCTCAAGTTAATTATGAACTGAAAGGTTTCAAGTTTAACGAGAAAATTTACCTACTGCCACTTTTGCAGGTAACGGGAAATTTTCATGGCGCTTGGTGCAGGTTCCCTTCTTCGCATCTCCGTGCATGCCATCCGGACATGTGCACTCATAACTTCCGGGCGTGTTGTTGCAAGTTCCATGGCAGTGGTGTTTCTCTTCATCTTGGCACTCATCAATATCTGTCACATAAAGCAAAACAAGGTTTCGATCAGATGATATATCAAGACCAGTTCATCATGATATCATGCATGCATGCATGCTGAAGTTGTGATCGAGCCACGTACCTTGGCATCCATCCTCGAGATATGGGTTGCCATCGTAGCCTTCCAGGCACTTGCAGGTGTATCCATGGCTGGCGTTCCCCGACTCGGAGTAGTTACTGTTCTTACTGACGCAAGCTTCTCCCATGGAGGAGTTGTCCCGAATCGCCCAGTCGATCACGACGGGGACCTTGCCCATATCCTCGGAAAACTTGCTGCTAAACAGTTGATCTCTAGAGAAGCGGTACCAGCTCTGTTCAGCAAGGAAAGCGTAGCTGCAGGGACCAAACTTCCACTCCGTCGAGTGGTTCAAGCTGCCGAAGGAGACGTTGTAGTCAGTGAGGCCCTTGGGGATGGAGGTATGGCAGCACCCCATCCCGTCGCACGCCCCGTCCTCGTCGACGCTGCTCTCGTCGTTGCAGATGGAGACGCATCCGCTGGCGTAGGAATCGGTCCTGGCGTTCTTCCCCTCGATGTAAGCGAACGTCCGGCAGCCCACGCCGAAGAACTTGTTATGGGTCCTGGAGAAGGTATACGGTTCGGTGAGGGTCGCCGATGGATGGGCCTCCCGTTCTACGTCGGTCCCGTTGTAGCACATGGAAGCCATGGACAGCTGCACTCGCAGTTGGCCGTCGGGAACCGAGATGTTGGTGACCTCGACGTTGACGGTGCCCATGAAAGGCCTCGGAGCTCCGCCGTTGGTGCTGTTGCATGTGATGTCGAGGCCCGGTCTGGAGCAGTTTGCTCCGATCCCGAAAGGGTAGGGGATTTCAACGTCGCCGCACCGATCTTGGCAGCCCGGCAACGCCTCGCCCTGCGCCGACGTCGCCGCCGGCGATATCTGCAGCATCACAAGGTGCAGAAGCAGCTGCAACAGCAACCATGAAGACACCTTAAGAATCATCCTTTTGATTGCTCTCTCTCTCTCTCTCTCTCTCTCTCTCTCTCTCTGCATGGTGCTTTCTTTGCATGTATATATATCCATCTGCGTCCATGACCGTGTCCCGTTTACATGCAGTAATATATTGCGAGTCGTTGCGGCACGAGCTCTTGGATTGTTCTTGTTCCTGTGTTTAACTCGTGTGGGATTCTTTAATTTGTTCTTTGGTCACCTTTGTCGTGAATTAAACATGAGATTTATTGACTGGTCCACGTTTATGAACATTCTTTTTCTTTTTATTGCACCACGTGTTTAATTTGATCGTATTTATAACTTTTAGTTCTTTTGGAACAAATAGAATTTTACACGCGTGGCCAAAGTTTTTTTTCCCTTGCTTAAACAAATATAAAAAATTACTTCACGCGACTCGTATTTTGACCCCATAAAATAAGATGGTTTAGATTTGCTTTTATGACTTTTAAATTGGAGTGTTCACTGATCGGGTTGGACCCAACTCGAACCCAAACTCGAATAGACCCGGATCGATTTAGATCGGATCGAGTCATTGAATCACTAGATTAATTTTTTTTATTTTCTTTTCATATTTTTATTTATTTTTATTTTATTTTATTAGTACTAAAATTATTAGTATTTAGTACGAATCGTTATATTCAATATCCATTTTAAAGTATAAAATATATTTTTTTAATATTTTATTATAATAAATTTTAAATTAAATTTAATTTTTTAAATAAATTAAAATTAGTTTAATTTTTAAAAAAATTAAAAAGATCGGATCATCGGGTCGAATCGGGTTGAAAATTTTCAACCCGTAACCGACCCGACCAAGGTCGGGTCTTGATCGGGTCGAGTCGGATCCGACCCGATAAGAAAATTGAACCGACCTAGTTTAATTTGTGTCAGTTCGGATAGTCGAGTTTACTGGATCGATCCAATCCGATGAACACCTCTAAAATTTGGCTTATTTACTTTTTCCAAATTTTTTTACTCAGCTACGTTTTATTCTTCTTGAGATCTCCGATTATATAAATGATGCATTCGTTTAGCTATTGTGGAAACTGTTATATAATTTACTTTATTATTATTACTTATTTCGATCATATTTTAAAACTAAAATTATTATTAATTATAATTAAATAAATTATTATTACATTTAAAATTAAAATTGTTAATAATATTTGTTTAAAAAAATGCGGGTACTTGCTATAATTTTTCTGATTTCAAACGTTACCACAATAAAAAAAATAAGCGTGACGACCCTTTCCGCACTTGTTGGTGTGTTAGAACACCACATTTTTTATTTGAGCGTAACAAGTGTTTGTTAAAAGTCCTGACCGAGTGCGGTTTCATATTTGCAGTCCCCCAAAACTTTTGAGGTAAGAAATGTACTCACGCGGCTGCTGCCTCCCAGCATCGGCTTCCTGTTGGAGACAGCGGAATTCTAACTCATCAAACAGGTCTTGGGCGTCGCAGGCGACGTCTCTGAGCTCTCTCATCCATCCTACCATTCCATGAACTTGGGCCTTCTCGGCAGTGCCGATTACTGATGGGATCCTTAGAACTGCGAAGTTTTCATTTGAAAAGATTGAGCCTCACAACATTTTTTTTTTGTAGGTTCTTTCTTGTCCCCTTTTCCTAGATATCAGACATTGGAGCATCAACAACGCAAAGTCAGAAGCAAGATGTGCAAATTGACTGCGGAGCATTTGTCATACGTAGTTCCTGTGCTTTGTTGTTCACTATGGTCATTTGAAGCATGCGGACTGAGAAATTTTTAAGGTCCAAGCAGTATTCGACCATTTTGGAGTTCACAGTACCAGAACCAGAGGCCAAGTTGATTATAGCTGAAATATCTCAAATACAGAAGTGATACTTCCTAGCAATCAATCAGATAATTTTGGAGACAATTGTTTTTGCTGACAACTTCAAGCAAATTGAGAGCTTTTTTTTTTGAAGAAATTAAAACTTATAGAAATACACAAGTTGAAAGAGGCAGCATCTTCGAACAGTTTGTTTTGTGTTTGAAACATTTGGAATGATTGCAGGTTCCAAGGACAATGACAACTTTTGGCGAAGATGAAGGTCCGAGTAGTGAGAAGATGCATGATGTTACCATTAGTGAGGAGTCTATTAGTATTTGTGAAATGTCACTTGCAGTACACAATTGTATGCTCGACCAGCAAGATGAGAAGAATTCAAGCATTGAAGGTCCCAATTGGAAGCCAGTGAAGACAGAAGATGGGTCACAGGAGAGGATCATAAATGCATCAATGACGCACCAGTTTTATTGTCTCAAAGGAAGAAAGATGAAGGAGAGGGATATATATCTTACTGCTCAAAGACCAAAATTAGGTAGCAGAAATCGAGACGATCCTGAAGATGCCACAGGTATGAATATTAGAAATTGGGATTCCATATTAATTTGCTCTAAGAATGATAAATTGAACCCAATTTTGTAGAAAAAAGTGTCTCATAGAAGCTAAAGAAATAAAAAATACTCTCTTTGTAGATGAAAGCCAACATGAATCTTATAATATATTCAAGATGGAACAAAAAGAAGAGTATGAAGCTTTCATGACATTATATTTATAAATGTAACAATTTACAAAAAATAATGAATTTAAATTGCATAAAACTTCTGATTACACTTTTTTTTTCAAAAATACAAATGGATAAAATTTTTCAACCCTTAGAAAGGTAAACTTGATAAGACACAATTGGACAAAGATGTATCATCTTCCTCTATCCATGTTCAACATCAGTCTACTGTCCAGACTCTGATTCACACATATCTCTCCTGTGCTATACTCTGTATATCCCCAAAATAAGCTTTCGGTCTCTTCATGGTGGCATCCCCATGGGTGTTGCTTGTATCTTAATAACACTTGTAACCTCTCAGAAACTTCTTTCATGGATGGCCTGCCGTCTCCCTGCACACTCAATCACTGCTTTTCTAGCTCAGCAACTTCTTTTAGCATTTCTGTTCCCCCTTCCTTTAAAACATGCTCATCTAGAATGTCTTGGAGCTTGTTTTCTTTGATTGTCACAAGGAAGCTTGATGCAAGACCTTTCTTCTCTGTCGAACCTTCGGAATAGATTGGCTTTAAAACATGCTCATCTAGAATGTCTTGGAGCTTGTTTTCTTTGATTGTCACAAGGAAGCTTGATGCAAGACCTTTCTTCTCTGTCGAACCTTCGGAATAGATTGGCTTTTTACCAGTGATGAGCTCCAGCAGCACCACTCCACAAGCTATAAAAATCACTCTTATCAGTTAGTTGGTGATTGAGGAAGCATTCAGGGTCCAAGTATCCCAGCGTTCCCTGCATGAACTGTACAAGTCCTAATTCATCCACTTGCACCAGTTGTGATGATACAAAATGAGATACTTTGGCTCTACCTTTGTCATCTAGAAGTATGTTAAGCGACTTGACATCTCCGTGAACTATGGATCTTGTTACCGATTAGTGCAAATAAGCAAGTGCTTCAGCTGATTCAGAGGCAATATAATCGTGCCACTAGTGGCATTGACACACTTTGGTTCTTGTTATGGATAGTATCAAATAGTGTGATGTTTGATATGAACTCATAGAACTAGCATGGGGACATCGACTTCCAGGCAACAGCCAAAGAGCCTGACCACGTTCTTGTGGTTGATCTTGGAGAGAATAATGATTTCATTAACAAACTCTTCCTTCTGGTTCTCGTTAATTATCTTTTATCTTTTTATGGCGACATGTCAGTTGTCATCCAGAACTCCCTTGTAAACCATGCCATGACCACCAGATCTTAGAACCCTATCGCTGTCAAAATTGTTTGTTGCCCTCTCCATGTCTTCTTTACTAAATATCAATATGGTATCTACCTCTCTGGATCTCATCTCTTCATATAACTTGAGCCCTCTGTTGTGGTTGAAGAACATTTCTTTTTATCGCTTGCGCTTTCACTTTTGGTAAGTCATAGGTATGGAACTAGTAATGATCACCAGAATCATGATTACAACACTGATTCCTGCACAGACATATAGTGCCAATGTGTTAATTTGATGAGGCAAAGAAGTATGTTTTTAATGCTTTGATCACTAGGAAAACAGAGAAAAATTACTCAAGTTAACTGAGAAATAAAGTTAACTTCCTTGTTCTTAGTGAAAATCTTCTCTATGAAATCTACCTACTGCCATTTTTTTGCAGGTAGTGCAAAACTTTCTTGAGGCTGGGTTCAGGTTCTGTCTTTAGCACCTCCACGCATGCCATCCGGACATGCGCAGTCATAACTTCCGGGTTTGTTGGTGCAGGTTCCATGGCAAAGATATCGCTCTAGATATTTGCACTCGTCAATATCTGTCGCAAGCAACAATTTGTTAATTAGATGATGTATGAACCCCCACTGAGGAGTTGTCCCGAATATCCCAGACAATTACCATAGGGGCTTTGCCCTGGTTATTGGCCGCAAAGTGACTTGACAAGTTAGCTGCAGAGAAGTTGTACCAGTTCTGTTCAGCAAGGAAAGCATGACTGCAGGGACTTAACCTCCACACACTAGAGTGGTTATCCCCGCCAAAGCTAATTTTGAAGTATCTTAGGCCCTCTGGTATTGAGGTCTGGCAGTAGCCCATTCCATCGCATGTTCCCTCTGTGAAGCTGTTTGGGTCATTGCAGACTCACACATATCCACTCGCATATGAATCATTCTCGCCATTCACACCTTTGGATAGTAAGTGAGGGTTTGGCCGCCCACTGCGAAAAATCTGTTACGGGTTTTGGATAACCTATATGAGTTGCCGATTCTTGCCATCGGATTATTCTCACTTATTGTGCTGGTCTCATTGTAGCATTTGCTAGCCATGAACAGCTTCACACTAATTTGCCCTCTGCAAGTGAGATGTTGATGATCTGGATGTTGCCAATTCCTATAAAAGGCCTTGGGCGATCATAGTATGTACTGTTGCATGTGATGTCGAGGCCTGGCCTTGAGTAGTTTGTTCTGATCCAAAACGAGTAGGGGATGCTAATATCACCGCGGAGATCTTGGCATCCTGGCAGCACCATGCTCTGTGCCGAAGCTGCTGCAGCGCCCGATGGCAGTACGGGCTGCAGCAACGGAAGCATCCCAAGCAGCAGTAATTGGGACAACAATGACAGCCCCTTAGAAATCACCATCTTTCTTTAGCTACATACTCTAATCCCCTTATTGGGTTGTATTAATTTTTTTAGTATCTAACACTCCGACAGGGAAATTGACACATGCATATATATCGATATAGTATGGAAACAGAGGACAGAAGTCTGTGAGATGGACGAAACCAAGGAAGAAGCACGGCTACTTGAAATAAATGGTAGTTGCTATTACAATGGGTGTCGCCAACATCTACAAAGAAGTTATATCCTTGTGTATGTATCCCTTGCAGTTTGCATGCCGTCAGTGACCATATCAACATGGTGAGTAATGAATTCAGGATTTAGGAGTCATCTCGTCTGTGTCCTTTTATAAAGGCAAGTATTTGCATGTGCCTTTGCATTATCATTTACTTATTGTTGTCTAGTATATTCTTGCCGTTAAAAAAATTCATCTATTTACAAGCCAAGTGATGAATCAGTGCACTGCAAACTTTAATTTCTCATATATTTCTTTTGGAACTCTTTACGTTGTATTTTGTCGAAATCTACTGCAAACAATGAAAACAATTTAATGTAATGTTACTTTTCCATGTAATGCTTGCTTTGTTTCAAGTTTGAAGCTCAATATTTTAGAAAATATATTTGAGAGTTGTTTTTTCTTTCAGTTACAAGTGTAATAATTTATAAACAAAGAAAATTTAAAGTAAAATGGGCACGACAAATTTTCGAAAGTCAAACTAGTGGCCATTAAATTATCCCATCGTGTCTACCTTAAATATTATGGCATTCTAAATTGCTCAATATAATTAACTATTATGATGTAGGTTAACATGTCATTGCAATGAATCATGATCAAATCTCCCATAAAGATAAGAAACACATTTTTAAAATCTTGGTTGAGTTAAGAGAACCAACCTTTAAAACTAGGACCATATGACTCGTTCACTATTCTAACCTAGGGTTGATTTGCAGAAGAGGGGAATTAGAATTGTCAACCTGCCTTCTTACAAGTTCCACAAGTCCTTGGTGCAATTTGTGAAGAAATGCATAGCAAACAACAGAGAGATGCAGTGGCAGTAGGAAAGTTAGTGCAAATGATTGAGATCTGCTTGAACATAATGAACTGATCAGAAGAATCAGGGATTTCACAAAAAACACCAACTCTTTTTTGGTACTTAGATGGCAAAAGTTTTCATTTGAAAAGGTTGGGCCTAACAAATGTTTGTTAAAAGTTCTGACTGAGTTATCTTTTCCTACAGGTTCCTCTTGTACCCTTTTCCTCCTTATCAGAAATTGGTGCATCAACAATTTGGAGCATGCTGAAAAAGAGTTTGTTTTTACATTTTGCAAAAACACAATGGAATTAGAGTGTGATGATGAAGAAAAAAAAGCAATAGCAAGAGGTGCAAATGGCCTGCAAATCATTTGTGCTACCAGTAGTTCCTGTGCTTGGCTGTTCACTGTTATCATTTGGAGTATGCTGACGGAGAAGTCTTTTGGCTCCAAGCATTATTTGATCATTATTGAGTCTAGAGTACCAGAACAACCAGCCGGAGTAACGAATGGACAAAACGCCAAGTTGGTTAGAGCTGAAATATCCCAAAAGCAAATGTGATCTTTTCCAGAAATCAATCAGACAATTTTGGGGACAATTTTTTGTGTTGACAACATCAATTAAATTGAGAGCTTTTATGTTGAGAAAAAAATCTTATAGGAAAACACAAGGGGAAAGATGCAGCATCTTCAAACACTTTGTTTGGAATTTGAAACATTTGGAATCAAATCAGGTTCTGAGGAAAATGGCGACTTCCATCAAAGATGAGGATCTTAATGAAAAAGAACATGAACTTATCACTATTGAGGAATCTGTCAGCCTTCGTGAATTGTCACTTGATGAATTCAGGAGTTCCTTGATGTTACATGAATGGATGTTCAAGAACCAAGATGAAAAGGATCGACGTGAGATGAGGTCGCAGAAGAGGAAATATGGACCACAAAAGCATCCAAAAACACCAATCTTATCTATCTAAAACGAAAATGAAGGGGAGGGAGACATCTCATCTTACTGCGCAAAGCCCAAAATCAGGAGTCAGACATCCTAACATTGCCGTAGATGCCGCAGGTATGAACATTACAAATCTGAATGCCATATTAATTCGTCTTAAGAATGATGAAAACAAATTTTGTAGAAAAGGGGATATCTCATACAAGCAAAAGAAATAAATTAATGAGAAACATGTCTCTTGTATAAGAAATCCAACATGAATCTTCTGATATAGTCAATATGAAACAGAAGAAGAACATGGAGTTTCCATGACATAATATATATAAATATCACAATTGTTGAAAAGGGAATGGATATGAACATGCAGAAAACTTCATATTACACTTTATTTTTTTTCAAAAAACACAATTGACAACCTAGAAAAAATCCGGAGAAGCAGTATTATCTTCCCCCTGTTGATGTTCAACATTAGTCTGCTACCAAGACTTTGATTCACACTGATCTCTCCTGTACTATATTTTGTATCTCTCCCGAGTAAGCTTTCAGCCTCTTCACGATGATGGAGTCCCCATAGGTGTTTCTTGTATTTTACTAACACTTGTAACCTCTCCGTGACTTCTTTCATGGATGGCCTGTCGTCTCCCTCCACACTCAAGCACTGCTTTGCAAGCTTAGCAAGTTCTCTTAGGCCCCGTTTGGATGCGGAAACCAGGGCCAGAACCAGCTTTGGTTCCCGCTGGTTCTGATAAACACAACCAATTTTTTTTGCGCGATCCACCAGAACTAAAGTTTTGGTCAACGCTCTAAATCCCACCGCATTCCTTTCTTCAAGTTCTTGCTTCTAACAATAACTTGATTGGTTCTAGCAAAGGGTTAGAACCGTTTTCTTTTTTTTTTTTTGTCCTTATGCGTAGGCCTAAAAGTAGGTCCACCTACTCTTATGCCTATATATATATATATATATAATTTAATTATTAGTGTATATAATTATATCATTTATTATATATTAGTAAATCATAATAACTTATTTGTTAATAAACATATAAAAACTATTTTATTATAAGATATAATAACTTTTGTTACTTTATTTACTATTCTTATTATATTATATTTTTTAAAATTACTTAATAAACATATAAAAATTTAAAATTGCATAATGATCTTATTTGTTAGTAAATAATAATTATCTTCATCATTACTAAGTAAGTAAAATAATTATTTTGATAATGATAGATTATTGTATTAGTAATATTATTTTATTA
>LTAE01001542.1:0-19047 GCA_001647135.1 Pontederia paniculata | reverse complement strand
AATTTTAATTTTATACTAATCAATAATATAACTCCAAAAATTGTTTTAGTTTAAGTTTTCAAAATATTTTTTATATTATATTATATTTACCTTTTAGCTTTAATTATTAACGTTTAATTTTAAACGTAAAATTTTAATTTTATACTAATCAATAATATAACTCCAAAAATTGTTTTAGTTTAAGTTTTCAAAATATTTTTATATTATATTATATTTACCTTTTAGCTTTAATTATTAACGTTTAATTTTAAATGTTATATTATAACTTTATACTAGATTATGTTTAATTAGTATTTAATTTTTGTTTAGGCGTAACGAAATATTTTATATATTATCAATAAGATAAATTTTATATTATTTATTAAAAAAAATTAAAATATTTTTTTTATGTTTCTAACTAATTTTATTATTTTTATTTATAGTTAATTCATTTATTCAAATAATTAATTTAATTTTTTCGGTTCTCATATGGTTCATCCAAACAATCGTAGAACTTAATATTTTTAGTTCATCCAAACATAATTAGAATTAATCTGTCAAATTAAACTATTCGTTAGAACCCGGGGAACCCCCGGTTCTACTTGCCAAACCCAGTCTTAGCATTCCTATTGCCCCTTCCTCTAAGACATGCTCATTTAGAATGTCTTGGAGCTTGTTTTGTTTCATCATCATAAGGAAGCTTGATGCAAGACTTTTCTTCTCTGTCGAGCCTTCGAAATAGATTGGTTTTTTACCTGTGATGAGCTCTAGCAGCACAACTCCAAAGCTATAGACATCGCTTTTATCCGTTACTTGGTGACTGAGCAGGCATTCAGGGTCCAAGTAGCCCAAAGTTCCCTGCATGAACTGTACAAATTTGATTCATCCATTGGCACCAGTTGTGATGCTCCAAAATCAGATACTTTAGCCCTGCCTTTGTCATCTAGAAGTATGTTAAGTGACTTGATATCTCCGTGAATGATTGATCTTGTGACTGATGAGTGCAAATAAGCAAGTGCTTCGGCTGATTGAGAAGCCATATTTAGGCGTGCCACTAGCGACATTGGCATATTCTGGTTCTCGTTATGGATAGCATCATATAGTGTGCCATTTGATACGAACTCATAGACCAACATAGGGGCATCGACTTCCAGGCAGCAACCGAAGAGCCTGACCACGTTCTTGTGGTTGATCTGAGAAAGAATAATGATCTCATTAACAAACTCTTCCTTCTGCCTCTCATATACTATCTTCAATCTCTTTATGGCTACCTGTCGGTTGTCATCCAGAACTCCCTTGTAAACCATGCCATGCCCACCAGATCCCAGTACTCTATCACTGTCAAAGTTGTTTGTTGCCCTCTCCAAGTCTTCCTTACTAAATACAGCAATAGTGTCGACTTGTCTGGATCTCATCTCTTCATATAACTTGAGCCCTCCATTTCGCTTGAAGGACATTTCCTTTTCTTGCTTATGCTTTTGCTTTTGCTTTTGCTTTTGACAGGTCATAAGTATGGAGCTAGTAATGATAACCAGAATCACGATTCCACCGCTGATTCCTGCCTAGCCATACATATCAAAGTGTTAATTGGGTAAGGGAATGGAGTATGTTATTCATCTTTATAAGCATGTTTTGATCACTAGGGAAAACATAGAAACTTGCTGCGCAAGACTAACAAAACCAAAAGGTCTCAAGTTTGATTATGCTTTGTTTCAAGTTTACAACTCAATATTTTAGAAAATATAAGACTTGGATTATTTTTTTTCTTTCAGTTACAAGTGTAATAATTTATAAGCAAAAAAAAACCAAAAATAAAACATATTTCGAAAGTCAAACTCGTGGCCATTAATTTAACCCAACATGTCTACCTTAAATGTTATGGCATTATAAATTGCTCAATATAATTAACATTTCAATGAATCATGATAATTTTAAATCAAATCGCCCACAAAGATCAGCAAAATCATTTTTAAAATCTTGGTCGAGTTAAGAGAACCAACCTTTAAAACTAGGGACCATATGACTCGTTGACTCTTTCTAACCTGGGGGTAATTTGCAGAGAAGAAGGGGCATTAGAATTGTCAAACTGCTTTCTTACAAGTTCACAAGTCCTTGGTGCAATTTGTGGAGAAATGCATAGCAAACAACAGAGAGACAGTGGCAATAGGAAAATTAGTGCAAGTGATTGAGATGTGTTTGAACATAATGAACTGATCAGAAGAATCAGGGATTTTGCAAAAACCACCAACTGTTTTGTTACTTGCAATGGACAAGTTTTCATTTGAAAAGGTTGGGCCTAACAAATGTTTGTTAAAAGTTCTGACAGAGTTATCTTTTTCTTCTATAGGTTCGTCTTGTCCCCTTTTCCTCCACATCAGAAATTGGTGCGTCAACAAATTGGAGCATCCCATAAAAGAGTTGGTTTTTACATTTTGATTATGAAGCTTACATTTTGGTGACAACTCAAGAATCAAGATGAAAAGGATCGGCATGGGATGAGGTCGCAAAAGAGGAAATATAGACTACAAATGCATCCAAAAACACTCCAATCTTATTATCTAAAGAGAAGATGAAGGGGAGGGGGACATCTCATCTTACTGCTCAAAGGCCAAAATCAGGAGTCAGATATCCTAACATTCCTGAAGATGCCACAGGTATGAACATTACAAATCTAAATTCCATATTAATTCATCTTAAGAATGGTGAAAACAAAGTTTGTGGAAAAGGGGATATCTTATTCAGAAAACTTCCTATTACACTTCTTTTTTTTCAGAAACACAAGTGACAAGGATTTTTTTTTTGTTCAACCCTGAAAATATCAGAACTGGGAGAAGCAGTATTATCTTCCCCCATTGATGTTCAACATTAGTCTACTATCCAGACTCTGATTCACACTTATCTCTCCTGTACTATATTCTGTAACTCCCCCGAGTAAGCTTTCAGCCTCTTCACGATGATGGAGTCCCCATGGATGTTGCTTGTCTCTTACTAACACTTGTAACCTCTCAGCAACTTCTTTCATGGAAGGCCTGTCGTCTCCCTGCACACTCAAGCACTGCTTTGCAAGCTCAGCAACTTCTCTTAGCATTTCAATTCCCCCTTCCTCTAAGACATACTCATCTAGAATGTCTTGGAGCTTGTTTTGTTTCATCATCATAAGGAAGCTTGATGCAAGACTTTTCTTCTCTGCGGAGCCTTCGGAATAGATTGGTTTTTTACCTGTGATGAGCTCTAGCAGCACAACTCCAAAGCTATAGACATCGCTTTTATCCGTTAATTGGTGACTGAGCAGGCATTCAGGGTCCAAATAGCCCAAAGTTCCCTGCATGAACTGTACAAAACCTGATTCATCCATTGGCACCAGTTGTGATGCTCCAAAATCAGATACTTTGGCCCTGCCTTTGTCATCTAGAAGTATGTTAAGTGACTTGATATCTCCGTGAACGATTG
Source organism: Pontederia paniculata (assembly GCA_001647135.1). Classification (NCBI taxonomy): domain Eukaryota; kingdom Viridiplantae; phylum Streptophyta; class Magnoliopsida; order Commelinales; family Pontederiaceae; genus Pontederia; species Pontederia paniculata. Next base: position 15,618 of record LTAE01001542.1, on the reverse strand, counting down.
ATCTTGTGATCGATGAATGCAAATAAGCAAGTGCTTCGGCTGATTCAGAAGCAATCTTTAGGCGTGCCGCTAGCGTCATTGGCACATTCAGGTTCTTGCTATGGATTGCATCATATAGTGTGCCATTTGATACGAACTCATAGACCAACATGGGGACATCGACTTCCAGGCAGCATCCAAAGAGCCTGACCACGTTCTTGTGGTTGATCTGAGAGAGAATAATGATCTCATTAACAAACTCTTCCTTCTGATTCTCGTCTACTATCTTTGACCTCTTTATGGCTACCTGTCGGTTGTCATCCAGAACTCCCTTGTAAACCATGCCATGCCCACCAGATCCCAGTACTCTATCACTGTCAAAGTTGTTTGTTGCCCTCTCCAAGTCTTCCTTACTAAATACAGCAATAGTGTCGACTTGTCTGGATCTCATCTCTTCATATAACTTGAGCCCTCCATTTCGGTTGAAGAACATTTCCTTTTCTTGCTTATGCTTTTGTTTTTGACAGTTCATAATTATGGCGCTAGTAATGATAACCAGAATCACGATTCCACCGCTGATTCCTGCCCAGCCATACGTATCGAGTGTTAATTGGGTAAGGGAAAGGAGTATGTTATTCATCTTTGTAAGCATGCTTTGATCACTAGGGAAAACATAGAAACTTGCTGCACAAAACTAGCAAAACTAAAAGTTTTCAAGTTTGATTATGAAGCTTACCTACTGCCAGTTTTGCAGATAATGGAAAAGTTTCATGGGGCTTGGTGCAGGTTCCTTTTTTACCATCTCCATGCATGCCATGCGGACATGTGCAGTCATAACTTCCGGGCTTGTTGTGGCAAGTTCCGTCACAACGGTATATCTCTGGATGTTGGCACTCGTCAACATCTATCACAAGCAAAGCAAGTTATTCATTTGAGGATATATTAAGAACAATTTATGATGAACATGGAAGGTAAGGAAGTTGACACCGTGTCGGATATATTAAGAGCAACACAAAGTTATGATGGAGCAAAATAAATGGTGAAAGATAAGGAAGTTGACACCGTACCATAGCATCCATCGACAAGGTATGGATTGCCATCATATCCTTGTTGGCACTTGCAGCGATATCCGGGGCCGTTTTCTGAGTCGATGTGTGTGCTGTTCTTACTGCGGCATGCATCGCCAGGCGAGGAGCCGTCTCTAATCGCCCAGTCAATCACCACTGGGACAAGGTTTTCGTTATTTGCAGCGAAATCCCTTGACAAATCGGCTACAGAGAAGTTGAACCAACTCTGTTCAGCAAGGAAAGCATAGCTGCAGGGACTAAACTCCCACACGTCGGAGTGGTTGTAGCCGCCGAACTTTACTTTGTAGTGTCTCAAGTCCTTCGGTATTGAGGTCTGGCAGCACCCTATTCCATCACACGACCCCTCCGAGATGCTGTTCAAGCCTGTGCACATTGACACACATCCGCTCGTGTAGGAATCGGCCTTAGCGTTAACGCCTTCAATGTAAGCAAGAGTGGCACAACCCACGGCGATGAACTTGTTGTGGGTGTTGGAGAACCTATATGATGTACTGATGTTTGTGCTTCCAGTAGTCCCACTCACTTTGTTGGTCTCGTTGTAGCATTCAGCAGCCATGTACAGCTTCACGCGTAATTGACCCCTCCGTGAGCGAGATGTTAGTGATCCGGATGTTGCCGTTGCCCATGAAGGGCCTGGGGGGATCGTAGCCCGTGCTGTTGCATGTGATGTTGAAGTGCAGCCTGGAACAGTTCGTTCCGATCCCAAATGGGTATGGAATGCTGACATCGCCGCACCGATCTTGGCAGCCCGGCAGCGCAATGCTCTGCTCAGAAGCTGTCGCTGCTGTTAACAGTGCGTGCAGGAACAATGGTAACATCCCAAGCAGCACAAGTAGTTGGAGCTGCCGTGAGGTCCTCTTTGAAGTCTCCATCTTCTACCACAGCAGCAGCAGCAGCAGAGAAAGGTCAGGCCTGCACTAAGAATGGAGGAAACAAGGGAAGAAACATTGCTGCATGAAATAGTTGATTCTTCTAGTGCTGTTATTATAGTCGTTGTTCTACTTCTACATGTAGATTATTAAGCTTCTCTTCAGTCGCTCAGCTTCCATCCATCTTCGTGCAATGAGCCAAAGCTGACCATTACCATCTGTCTGCAATATCTATCTATCTACACATAAATTAGAAACTTCTGTGCTGACCACTCAGTGTTGTTCCTAAAAGACTTGTCTTCTGAATCCGTCTTCTGCAGCGCGCCGTCAACCATGACCATGTCATCTAACGGGTAATTTACTCCCAAGTTGCTTAGGCAACTCTTGCAATTAGTATTCTGACACTATGACATATTGTTCTTATATATTCTTGTGGTTATAACTCGGTCGCACACACATATTATATGTATTTCGGAAACTTTAATAAAACTTGCCTTTCCCATTAAAAAAGCCGAGGAATTGTATGAACACCCTTTTTTTATTTTTTGTATTTTGTGCATAATGACAAATAGGGATGTTCATGGGTCGGGTTTGATCATATCCGATCTCAAATTCGATCCAATCCGATTGATTTTGTTCGGGTTGAATTGGATCGGGTTGATGACAAAGTAGTCATCGAATTCGGTCTAATATGATCTTCATTGGGTCGGGTTGGATGTGATCGGATCATCGATTTATCCGATTGAATTTTTTGAATATATTTTTAATTATTTTTTTATAATACTTAATGTTAATTATACTTTTAAAAAATAAAGAAACATATTTTTTAATGTTTTATAATGATCTAATAGATATAAAGTATAAATTTGTAATATATTTTAATTTTAAAGTAATATAAAATTCTTATTAAGAATAAATTAGTTTAAATTTAATAAAAAAATATAAAAGTTCGGGTCATTGGATTAAGTCGGGTTGATCAGGTTCGAAAAATCGAATACGATGAACACCTCTAATGACAAATCAATTACTTGATAAGATCTAAAAAGAAATTAGAAAAAAAATAAAAAGAAAAGATAGATATATCGTATCTCCTATCTTATGGATCTAAAATATGCAATTAAAAATAAATAATTTATTTAAAATTTAAAATTTTTATTTATTTTTCTTCAACCACAGATTAAATTCAATGAATTCATAAAATAGAAATACAATATTTCCTAATTAAATATGATATACTTCCATTAAATTTCATTATAAGTAAATACAAAAATTATATTATTTTTATCGAATTCTATGAACCATCCTCTACTTTTGCATTTTTTTTTCCTTTTTGCCTTTGTAAATTCATTCCCATGTTCTTTTTCCGCATGAGGGTACGTAAAAACCTAAACAATAAAAATTTATTCAACCTGAAAAATCCGACACTCCTTGTAGCTATTAGGGGGGTGTAAGCAAAAAATCTAAAACCTAAAAAACCGACCACATAAAATTTTTAAGTTTTTTTCAAATGCGAAAAAACTTAGGTCAGTTTTTAAATTTAAAAAAACCAACCGAAGAACCCCGGCCTACATAATTAAACTTTTATTAATATATATATATATATATATATATATATATTTATAATAAAATATTTTTAATATTATTATAAATAATAAAATTATAAAAATTTAGGAGCTCGAAAAAACTACCCGAAAAAATCGATAAGATTTTTTTTATTAAAAAAATATATCAAAAAATAGGGCGATTTATTTCTCCGTAAAAAATCATCCGACCCGGATTACTTTCACCCCTAGTAGCTATTAGATTTAATAATTATTGATCATTTTAAACTCTTTAATATATTTAATAAACTCGCCATTTTTGAGCTCACTTCGAGCTGCCCGCACAAAAAAGCTTCCTTTTCCGGCGAAAGGAACAAAAATGGCGAACGCCTGGAAGACGGAGAAGCCTTCCTCCCTCTTCTCCCCAAGAACTCTAATCTCCCTCCTCCTCTGCGTCTCCTTCCTCCTCCTCATCCTCTTCTTCTCCTCCTCCATCCCGCGCTCCTCGTCCACCAACTCCCTCGCCGTCTTCTCGGCCCCGACGGGATTCCGGCCTTTTGACTGCGAAGCCACCCCGCAGGCCTCGCCGGTGTTCGCCAGCCTCGTCGAGGGCGTCAAGTACCCGTTTTTGTACTCCCTCTCCGACTTCGGGTCGCTCCCGGAGAAGCCCCACAAGAACATCGCACGGATGCTCAAGGGGAAGCCCTTCCGACGGCCCGACATATCGGCGACGATCCAAGGGTTGCTGGAAGGGAAGAAGGGGAGGGGCGACGGGCTGGTGGTGGACGTCGGGGCGAACGTCGGGATGGCGGCCTTCGCGGCGGCCGCGATGGGGTTCCCCGTCGTCGCCTTCGAGCCGGTGTTCGAGAACCTCCAAAGGATCTGCGACGGCCTGCACTTGAATCGCGCTGGAGATCGCGTCACTGTTTACGCTGCCGCCGCATCCGACAGGATCGGGAACGTTACGATCCACAAGGTACATTATGCCCTTCTGTTAAAGCTCTTGCTTCATTCTGATCACTAGCAAGTATCCAATTTTTATCATTTGCTATGTAAACTCTTGTGTGTCAGATTTCAAGATCTATACATTGTGTGCAAAGCTTTCTTTAATTGATGAACTCCTGTGTGGAATTAAGATGAGCTTGAAAAAGATTATTTTGGTAGAATTGTGTCTTGCTAAACAAAATTCTTAAGCTACTCTTCTTTTACAAATGGTCTGTGGTGGTCTTTGTAATGATTCAGACGAGCATTATGAGAGAAACATGCTAGTGATTCTTGCGTCACTAAATGAATGTGCTATATGTTTATAGAATGAGGCCTTTGATTAATTGAACAAAATTGGCATATAACTATAGGAATTTCTCCTCGACATGGTTAATAGTAAGTGTGAGAACTTGATGGATTAAGAAGATGACATGTTAATATAATTCTTGTTACTGTTGCACCGCCTTATCGGGGAATATAAATATCGTGATACTAAAAAATTGGTAATAAAAATATTCCATTTTATAGGTTTCTCATTCCTTGACCATAGATATCTCCACTCAGAGATAGTAATTCAAACTAAAGACATTGACGAGAAATATAAATAGCCCTCTATTTTATGTCTACGGATGAAGTGCTTTATGTTAATCTTCTCTATAGAAACCCTTAAGCTATTAGTTTTTTTTTCTTTCTTGGTCCTTGTTTTGCAACTATAATACTATATTTGCTGCCTCTGCTTCGTGATCATTTGAATCATAGTATTAGATTGGCATACTTTTTTGAGGGGGGAGATTGGCATACTTGTCCCTTAGGTACCTTTTTTCGACGAGAAATACTTGTCCCTTTCTTGTGAATTTGAATCTTGTTCTCAGGTATTTGATTTTGTTTGGACCTCATGTTTTATTGCATCACAAAACTAGAGATGAGACTGGTAACTCGTGAAAGGACTCATTGGCTAGAAAGGTGAAAAGCGACCTAAACACCTACACATTTTCATAATAAGAAGAAAACACTCTAATGGATGAAAAAAATTGATCCTTTTTCATTTAATGTATGCCCCTTTTGTTGCCTTTGATTTTGCTTCAAAATATGATGAAAAATATCTTAATGTTGGACCATGTGTATACACTCTTTTTCTAGGAAAGTTTTGTAAGTTATTTCTCTGTTTTGACTTTGCAACTATTGCATTGCAGTTTAGTTGAATGGCTCCTATTAACCTTTCTACAAACAATTATATTTTTCCTTGTTTCATGATTCAGGTAGTTGGACGCCTTGATAACAGTGCGATCTCTGCTACTGGTGCCAAGCTGGTATTCAAATCGAATCAAGAAATCGCTGTGGAGGTGCCAACAATCCCTTTGGATGAAGTCATCCCAGATACGCAACGAGTATTGCTGATTAAAATTGATGTCCAGGGGTGGGAATACCATGTCCTTAGAGGTGCCACAAAGATACTATCAAGAAGAAAAGGTGAAGCTCCATACCTCATATATGAGGAAGATGAGCGACTGTTGCAGGCAAGTAATGGCAGTGCGGACGAGATTAGGAAGTTCCTTGATAGCATGGGTTATCATCATTGTACTCGACATGGTACAGATGCACACTGCACAAAAGAATAAGAACTGGAAACGTTGCTTTATCGTTTCATTGTGGCTTCCCAGTTCATGTGAAGATAAAAGGTTGCATGACGCCTCCTGCACACGGTACGATAATCCAGTAAACCAAGTTCCCGATACTGGTGATGACATTCAGTTCAATTCGAAACCTTTTATCGTCTCCTGGATACTGCTGATTTTGAAGAATGGCATAGGTAGCTTGGCATGCATGTTGGTGGTGATAGCTTGCTTGCTCCTTGCATGTTGTTGATGCATGATTGTTTTCTCAATTGCTGATGAACTGTATTACATGTATCATACCCTGAACTGTATTTTCAATTAAATGAGGCAATATTTTTTTCTTGGAAGTTTAAGCCTGGGGATGTATAATGTAATGTTGTCAGAACCGGACCAGACAGGCCGGTTCGACTGGTTCAACCGTCGACCGGGGCCTAGTCCGGTTCTGATTCAATGGAAAAATCGGGCACCTAATTGGACCGGTCAAAACCGGAAAAATAAGGGTTGAACCGTTTGAACCGGTCATTTCGATGAACCGACTGTTCAAATAAAAAAAAAGAAAAACAAAAACTGGGCTGACTTAAGAGAAGTGGGCTTTGGAGTTAACTGTGCCACGAAGAAAAGTTATAATTTAAGGTCTTTTACATCAGTTTTTGTTTTTTTCTTTTTTTTAATTATAAAAGAATTTGTTTAGCTGATATTTTTTTAGAATAAATAATTATTAAGATATATTTTTATTAATAATTTTTATATCAAATAAAATGTTAATTGATCATAACTTTTAAACATAAATTTAATTTTTTTCATATTTATATGTAAATTATAAATCATATTTTAATTTAATATTTTTTTAATAATATTCGGTTCGACCGTCCGGTTTAATCGGTTCAACCGGTTAAACCTGACCCGGATGTTCTTCCTGATCGATGTCCGGTCCGGTTCTGACAACATTGGTATAATGTATTATACTTAAGCGTCGGTTTAACTCTTCAAGCTACCTCTTTAAACTCTAAATTGACCATTAAACTAACAAAGAACTACTCTTTCTGTCGAATAAAACGTTTATTGCACCTTTTTATCTACAGATGAGTGAAAAGAAATTAATGTTTCTTTTATGCATTTTTATCGAATAGAGTCTTGAACTTAATGCAACAAATTTTGCAACTGTTATAATGATTGCAACTGGTGCACCAAAGTAAAATTTAACAAAGATATCGTTGGTTCCAAGAAGCTTAATTAAATCAGAATTAGTTTCATCATATGTTTCACCAGAACGACACAAATACCCATTTCATATTAAAAAAAGGATTGTACAAAACCAGAAATTTAAAAGTAAAGCAATACACCCCATCTAAAGAATAGTATTTCATACATGAAAAGTCCGAAGCTCCATTCTCTTGGGATTGCATTACGTGGTATAGAACTCTGCTAAGGAGAAATGCCAATCAAAATTAGAAAGGAAGAATTTATCAACACACACATATATTCTCCTACTACTTCATGAGCTGCTGTAAGTTGATTCCCCATGCTGAGGCTAAATGCATCATTAACTGGTCTGCTGATGCCCCTTCCCAATCCTCTGGCGGATCAAACGCCGAAGCTTCATGAAGATTTAACAATATTTCTCTTTTCCATTCCATGGGGATGCCAAGGAAGTCAGGTCCACTCTCCATAACAAGTTCAGTTAACTGAAAATTGCAATGTAAAATCAGAAAGATGATTAATAATTACTCAAATCCAATAGCAAAAACTGCACAGATTAACACTAGAGGTATACCTGTTGAAGCCAAGTCAATGCTATATCAAAAAAACTTTGCTCAAGAATAAACTGTCCAACTTCATGCAGAACTTCACTTGCAATTTCATTAGAAAGCTGATCAATTACTGGACCAGATTTATCCATCAGCTTCGCAAGTAGGAAATCATCACCAGCTGATAGAACTTCAGCATAAGCAGAGTCAATGTCACCAACGTGAAGTGAATCCATCGCATGAGTCCAAGAAGCCCACAGTGGGCCCTTTTCATGTCCTGGATTATCATTTGTTAATGCTTCCCCATCGAGTTTGCGTACAGCAGTTCGGGCCGCAACTCTGGAGGTTCCATTATCTTCACCTGCTACACGAATTGCTTCCAGAGTAGCTTCATCCTTTGATGCTTGCCAAACACTTCGTGCTGAAGGACCCTCACCAAGCCTAAAGGGTCCTTGTCCCTTATCCCAAGCACGCCTTCCACTGGCTTGGTCACTGTCATGCTCAGTCCTAGACAACCTACTATCAACTGAACCAGCATTGAAACCTCTCCTAGAATTCATGATACCATTTCTTGTACCAGCATATCCATAAGAGTCCCAAGCTTCAGAATCCGACCTCCATGGAGGATCTCGTCCTCTTAATCCAGTACTATCTGATGAGAGAAACCTTTCTGAGAATGGCATTCGGCCTTCACCGCCCCTGCCGAACTTTGAGGTAGAGTATTCATGAAGGCCATTGTACTTGCTTGAAGACCTACCGGGAGATCTGTCAAATCCCAACATCATGCCTCCACATCTCCTACCAGACGATATTGACAAGTCATGTGCCATCTCCTCAACAACTCTCTCAAGACCTCGCACTCTGTTCTCCAAAGTCACCATACTATCATGAGATCCTCCCATGAATTCCTGCAATACAGGAAACAAAAATATGTGATAGTTCAAATGATGAGATATATCTTTGAGATATGATAAGATAAATCATCAATTGAAGCAATACTACTACTCAACTACAAGACCAATACGTCAAGTGAAACATACTTAACCAGCATGCACACAAGTTTAATTGTACTATCACAATCATCTGAAAAATTCAACTTTCACATCATAAAGAATAGTTGATGCTGTAGAGTTCCGTCGGAAGGAAAGAGAATTATTATCTGAGAATTTTTTTGTGATGGTTGAGAAAATATATTTATTTTGAAATACATAAATTAGACCTTTTAGAATTCACTTCATAAACTGCAAGCTTTGACCATCTTTTATTAGTTTAGCAAACTCCAATTTAATATAACAAGCTAAAAGCGTCGAATTTCTATCATACATGTCAAATAGATATCAACTTTTCCAACAAGTCGCAATAGTAAAAACCCATAGATTATGTGACAAACATATCATCTAGCATCTATTGAAATCATGAATCTAAAAATCCATGACATCACAGACCAAACTACAGTTGAATAAGAACACATAAGTACATAACAAATGCATCAAATAATAGCAAAATTGGATTACTCGTCTTGATCAAACCTGCAGCATGTTCATAAGGCTTGCTTGTTGCCTCTCTAGTTGAGCTAACTGTCTCTGAATGGCGGACCAATTTCCTTTGTTGCTCATTAAGGATCCATCATTAGTGGGATCAGCCTTAGAGAAATTTAGCCGATTAGGGGATGGATCTTTCTGGGACACTTCAATCCCTTCATCGATATCAAAAGCTCTTAGTTTTGATTCCTTACTTCTGAATCCTCTTTGTTCTGACCATCTATCCCGAGAGAACTCATCTGCATCTTGGAATTTATTGTATGCACCTGAGCGTTTATCTGGAGTATGAAAACTGGCATTATGACCACCATGAGCATCATTTGACTCTCTGTGTTCCAGTTTTTTTGCTGCATTCCTGGAATCAGAATAAGAAACGTCTGCTTCATCTTCACTACGTGAATGAGAAGAATGAAGATTCCTTCGAGGTACCACCACTTCCACTAAGTCATCAGAACTCCTTGTTTCAAGCTTTTGAAAGAATTCAGGATTTAACTCTTTGTCTGTCAGAGATGGTGCTTTTTTCTTTAAAAGGAATGCTGCTTTCTCCTGAATGCTAGCACCTTTTCCTTTGGAAATGGAACCACTCTCAGGAGGTGAAGAACCAGCAGAAGTGTCTTTTATGGATTCCGAGTTTCTGTTGGGATTTGACATTTTGTTGTCAAGCTTTTCTTCATTGTCAGTTGCTTCAGAATTTCTACCGTCTGCCTCACAGAAAATATGGAAGGTGCACATTGTGAGTAATTCTATGAAAGGAAGTAATAAGAGAAACAAAAAGACAAAGATTAAGAGTATAAGAGTGGTGCACATACCCTTTGAGTTTGCTGAAGTTTCATCTTCTCCCTTTGTGGTGATCTTTTTCCAAAGCATTAATGCCTCCATCATGCTATCCCTAACAGGTTTCACCTGAAAACACAATGTAAGGGAAGAATCATATAAAATAAGCATATGGAGAAAGAAAGTTGTACTTGCATCAAACAATAGACACAATAAAGTCACCTTATCAAAACGGCAAGCTTCAAGAGCAGTGATTGTTGCTGCAGCACTGTCCCCAAGTAAATGACCTGAGCACGAAGCCAAAACACAAAGTGTATCAGCAGCCGCCTTACGGGCAGCCCAGTCACTATTTTCAAGGCATTCACGAGCTGTCTGTAGGACTTGTTGCATATTCTGGGGACTGATTGCTCCTACCTGAAACTCAAATTAAGTCCAAGTATGCTCCAGCTAAAAGTGACTATATTTAAGTTTAGCTTCAGCAGATAGAAAATTAGCTTCTAGTTTTTGGTTCATCCCACACAATAAACAAGTGCAATGCCATAGGAACATTAGTATTTCAATCCCAAACACCAATGCATGAGCTATAAAATAGCTCAGAAAGTTATCTACGCAGGTTTTTCCATGGCAAGAACATTCCTTTTTTTTCTAAGAAAAGAAAGGATGCAAACTATTGTTGTTGTTATCCTGTTATGATGCTATCTTAGAATCATAGGAAACAAGACTATTAAATTGAGCACATGGAAATGTAATGAACGAACAAAAGTGATGTTAGGATATTCTTATTGAATAACATTATGATTTTGTTTTCAAGAGTAAGTTGTAACTCAAGATGTCCTAGCATGTTAAAATTTCCAAACAAACTAAACCAACTCTCAGAAGAAAGAGAATGCAGTCCTTATTGAAGACTGACAGTCAGGTTAAATATTAGAAGGCAGATGATAAGTAGAATGATAAGAGGAACACTAACTGATTCAATTACACAATGTAGGTTCTCTTAGATTACCTCTATGATTGATTTCTACATCCATAAACCTTAGCAAAACATTCTCCAAGATCAGGCAGGAATGCGTGCAAGATACTTGTTTGCACACTCTATATACGTTTCAGAACAGGAAGAAAACATACCTGAGCCAAGCTGGAGACGACCGACAGCAACTGGCCCTTCGCTAGAAAGCTCTGCCCGCCAAGCAATTTACAGATCCTGGGGCACAGACGCTGGAATATCAACCCAGCACCGGGAACAGCTCGTCCCTCGTCGCCCTCACTGCCTCCGCCGCCAGCGCACTCCACCACTTTGGCGAGGCACACAGCCGCCCCGCCCTGCACGACCTTGTTCTGCTCCCCCATCGCCTCAAACAGCGGCTTCACGAACAGCGTGAGCACCGGCGACGACACTGCCGCGGCGGCTCCCCCGCCTCCGCCAGAGGCGCTATCGTCGGTCCCAGCGGCCGCTCGGCGGGGTCGTGGATGAGGGCGTTGAGCATCATGGGGACGCCGTCGGTAGGGAGGGAGCGGACGATGCGGTCGAGGTCTTCGGCGGCGATCTGATGGGTGTCGCGGTCGGAGAGCTTGGCGAGGGCGGAGAGAATCCGGGACTTGAGTTCGACCATGGCGAGATGGGAGGAGAGGGAGGAAGAGGTCGCAGACGAGGAGGAGGACGTCGTCGGAGGCCTGGAAGAGGAGGAGGTGGTGGTGGTGGTGGAAGCAGCAGAGGTCGGGGATTTGGAGAGCTTGGAAGAGGGCTTGGAAGTAGCCATTGGAGGAGGAAAGATGGCAGTTTTGAGGAATGTGGAAGATGTAGACTACTGCATTGAGGTGAGATCTCAACAAATGGAGTAAGAATGGAGAGAGAGAGAGAGAGAGAGAGAGAGAGAGTTTGAGATGGAAGTTGGAACCAGAAGATGGAATAGTGAATTGGATTAGGAAGGAACAGGAATAGTTAAGTTCTAGGAAGAGTTATGGAATTAGGGTTGAATAAAACTGGATTTTTTTGTTAAGATATAAAATTAGAAAAAAAATTATTTATAACATTAATAAACTTATTATTAAATACATTAAAATGCCTATTATAATCAATATTACAAAAATATTACTTTTTAATATGATAAGAAATAAAAAAAATACATAAATATCATATAATAATAAAAAAATGATTCATTGATTTTTATAATAGAATTAATTTGATACGTCTATTTTCTTAATTATTTTTTTTGGATCAGATCGGATCGGGACAATCGTGACACATTCATCCCAAAGTTAATCATCACTATTGAAAATCTAAATTCTTGTAACAGCCATATGCCTTCAAAATGTAATATTATATTTATATGGGTCAAATAGTTACTAATTGAACCAAACCATTTGGTTGGAGGGTTGAATTTAGTGACTTGGATGGAAATGGAGAACTTTGAAATGGATTATTCAATGAATACAAAATTGCTTTTGGCTATAATATTTATTTAAATTAAGGAATCTAAATTTTGATTTTGTACACTTCACTTTTTTGTCTTCCCATGGACAATACATAGTTTGGTAAAAGGAAAGAGATACTTGTTCAATTAAATTAAGTTAACCATGTAATATATATTACTCAAATAAGAGGAGCAAAAAATGATGAGACAAAACTTCATTGCAAGATGACATGTAAACTATGAAGATTGGATTTGGCTGTCTTTTTTCTCTTTCATTCTTTTGGATGTCTGCAAATAAAAAAGAATTAGTTGGGTATCTTTATAGAACCTGGTTAAGCTTTTGGTATTGCATCTGTACAATGACAACCAAATCAGGCATCCATGCAAATTGCAGTTACAGATAGAAACACTTCACCTTTTTGCTTTTGCAGACCAGTGGTTGGCTTTTCAGGTTTGGTAGGTAACAACTTATTTATTCTTAAGTTGGCATTATGCAGCTAAATTATAATTATTTCACATGATTAGCCTTAATCTGTATCTGTGTTTTAACATACTGAAAAGGAAATTTCACCAGTAAATGGGGTCAACATTGAAACTGATGACTTTATGTTCTCTTTTTTTCCATTGAGTAATTTCTTTGTAGCTGCAATTATTAGTCTTGCAGCTCAATTAAAACTCTTTAAGTTACTGTACATTAAATCAGAGTAGTTCATCTGTTTTCTTCTGTTTGTTAGCAACTCTGTAAGGGTTCTAAAGATCTTAACTGTGTTGATTGGCTTCTTTTGCAGTACCAATTCATGCCCTGAGACATCATATTATGTCATGAATGCTGCAGCAGTGGAGCTTCATGGCTTCATTTTTTTCTTTTTTGCTCTCAGCAGGGAAATGGTCCCTGATCATTTTACTACGAAATGAATTATGTTTATAACATGGTTATGTTATGTACTTTGTCAGGTGACATTGATTACTGCAGAGTGACTTTTATTTGCTGTGACAATACACAGATTGATAAAGCTGGCATTTTTTTATTGCACCAAGCTGGTTACAGATATTTGATTGTTTTCTTTTCTTATTACTTTTACCCAAAAGCATATACAATGTGATTAAAATTGATTTTGTTGATGTTTTTATAACGCATCAAAAAATCGCTCCAAATACTTATTAAGATAGCTCTTGAAAATGTTACTCATGCTTAATTTTTACTTATATTTTGATCTTTTTGAGATCAACAGGATATACACATGTGAGAAAATTTAAATAAATTAATATATTACTTTGCGAAAGAAAGTTAATAGTAATGAGGACTAAAGTCGCATTAATTGAATATTTTCTCTTACAATTATATTCAATTGATATTTCACTAGACTTAGTCTAAATCATGTGCAATCATCTTATATCATCATGAACATTATTCTTTATCTTTTAATAATGTGAAGAGTTCTTCATTTTTTAAAGAAATATCATGACACTTTCATATATCTTCGTCAATAATTATATACAACATGACATGACTTTTTTTGCAGCGCAGAATTATCTTTTAATTGAATTCTTGGATTCATTGCACAGAATGAAGAGTCATCTATAGAAAAAATAGTGGTTAAGTATTTTGTCTTCACCGCCGTTGAATTTCACTATATTGCCTTCTGCCTACACCCCATATTTCTATCTTCAATTTTCATTCTTAATTTTTATTCTTAACTTTCATTTGTTCTCTCTTGACAATCAATGCATATAAATACCCACAACTTTTGTCCTTTTTATTTCTTTTACTTTTTTTCTTATCTTGCTTTAGGTTTTTAATTATATTTAAACTTTCATTAACAATCATATCATCACATTCATATAACATCACATAAAAACCTTTTTTTCGGAAAATGGGTTGTGTCCGGGAGCGACAGAGGTCATTCCATCATGCATTGCCTATCGTCGGTACGTGTCAAGATATGGAACAACTCGTGTCCATTCATACTGTGTTCAGTATTCTCTCATCCTTTGTGTGCGACCCGTACAATCGCATCGCATTGATGCTAAGTTTCCTCACATCTGCCACCAAAACACAACCTACATCCAAGATGGACACAATTTGTGTTAGGTATACGACTTTCTTCGTCGGGACGAAGTCCACGTCTAAGGTTACATAGCTCCGTGTCGGATCTACAGTTCCCTTCGTGGTGACACGCGGTTCGTGTCCGTCCGGCTGCCATCATAATTTTACAATTTATTTTTGGGGTAATGAAATTATAAAAATTAGTACATAAAACATGGAATCTATGTCCTTCAATTTCTAAGATCATTAAGGCTTTTATGAAAAATTTTAGGGAAACATTACTCTTCTAATATCATGGATAAACTATTAAAAATAAGTAGATAAATAAACATAAATCTTTCTACTAACTCTAAGGGTCCCATTACACACTTTGTTAACAATCCTAAAATTCCTCTCTTGTTCTTCATGATTCGCTAGGCTTTCTCACATCCTCCCTCTATATTTATCTCATTCCTTTGTTTCTTTTACATGCATCCTCCTCAACATGAGGTCAAGAAATATAAAAAAATAAAGATATATTATTTTTATCTTACCTTAGGACATTGAGGAAAGAAAATGAGAGAAGAGAAAGGAAGAGAGAGAGAGGGAGCGCGTTGTAACGCCCTAAGAGTTTGGCCCGTACATGCGTCGATGTTCGTCGCATGCCTTGGTGGAAACGGAGGATGTAGGCAGTGACTAACGTAGTCACGGTGAGGGAAATACTAAGCGGTGAAAACAAGTCCGTGGCTCAGGCGTGCGTCGCCGTTTCTATGGGCGTGGCCCATAGAAAATACCCAAATGATGAATGATCCGAATAGACCTTTAGGAGGAGGTCTTGATAGCTAGGCAACCTTAAAAGCATGTCCAAGTGATCAGCATGCGTCAAGAAGCCACTTTGCAAGTCAGAAAATGACTTGGCCGAAAGTCGGTCTGGCGCATGGGCGCGGCCCATGGATGCGCCCGGGCGCGCCCATGAAAATTGGCCATTTCGGACAGGCCGGCCAGGCTGAGCGGATTTGGTCCAGAAATGAGGGAATTGAC
>LTAE01001541.1:40672-53999 GCA_001647135.1 Pontederia paniculata | reverse complement strand
ACTTATTATATTCTATTTATTTTCACCCTATATGAGTCTTACATACTGGGCGAAAGCTTACGGGGGGTTTTCCTCCCTTGCATCTGGGTCCTGCAGGCACACAGGGCTAGATAATAATGATGGTGGCGTGGACGGCGATGATGTTCATGACGACACAAGTTGATTGCACATGGTTTGGACTAGGTCTAGCTACATGATAATTAATAGAGTTGTAATAGAAATTATTTGACCTTAGTCTTCATGTATATAGTTAAGTCTTTCGCTATGTAAAGTTTTAATTTTCGCTGATGTAGCTTAGTCCTTGACTGAAAAGTCAAGAGTCAAATCAATGAAATATGACGTGTAATATCGTCCAAAAAATTTAAATTTGGGGGCGTTACAAAATGAACCACAATTCCATGCATTCTTCAAGTCCAAGGCTTCTATGCTTCCTTCCATTTGACTTTGCAGTTACAGCAGCAGGCTCAATGCCTTTCGATCAGAGACAGTGATTGAGCCATTTAGTTATGTTATGCGTGTCTTCCATACCACTTTTTTTTTTTTTGCTCTTTCTAATTCCATATTTTTACGCACTTACCACTATGCATGGTCTTGTCTCGTTCTGATTCCTTGGGGATCGTTCAAGGGATCCACTACTTGTTTGAGATTGAACTGTACTCTATTTGATGAATCCAAAATATTGTTTTAATTATTTTTTATAAGAACAAGTAAGTCTATCTAATATATTAAGGGTCAACTATTCATATCATAACTATTTTAAAAATATCATCCTCACCTTTATTATTTTTTATAGGTGGTTAGTGAAATAATTTTTTTTATTTTATCTTCTTTTATCAAACAGCCTTCTAGTTGGGGTGCTTAGCATGAAAGAAGGATAAAGATAAGACCTTCTTCTCATGATAGTAACCAAACAAACACTCTCTACTGTTTTGAACTTAGGAAAAAGGAAACTAGCTGTTTTCCCTTTTTCAATAGTTAAACAAGAAAAACACATATTTAATTAATATATTTAGTGTTGATATATTTTCTACAAACATATAAATAAGAGTATCTCATAATTTATCATTTATCTTTCAATTAGCATTACACTATTAAATATTAAGCAACTATCATATTAAGTTTTGTATTTTATTAAATATAGCTATATAGCATATGAATAATTAATAACATATTATTTTAATAATTAATATAATATATTCATTTAATAATTTATTCTTCTTGAAAATGATGATGGGTATATATAAAAATATGCTTTAAAACACATTCTCAAATCATTATCAATATTTTCTAATTCCAGCAAAATGACACCCCCTTGTTCTTTATTGAGGAAGACATTTGTCAGCAAAGTGTTCAACATATCAGAAATACAAACAAATAGAATTTATGCTTCTGCCAAACAGATTCTATATATAATGACCCATTAGTTATTAGTGTGAACTGTGAAGAAATAAAAAATATTTATGGGGTGGTCAATTACCTGCATATTGTGGAAGTGGGTTGACATTGCAATAGAACGGGCTCGTGGTTTCATGGGGCTGTCACAGTTATGGCTCTCAGTATCTGTGCCGGCAAAAGAGGGAAGCCATTGACCCACTCATGTTCTCGGTTTCTCTTTTTCTCCTTATCTTACGTTTTATTTTTAAGGTTTTTTTTTTCCTTTTTTTTCTCTTTAGCTTGTGCTTTCAAAACATGTTTGTGTGATTTCTTTTTTAGATTCGACCCATTGAGTATTGGATCAATTTTCTTTTTTGTTTAAAAAAAAGTTTACATAACCAAAGAATTGTATGCATCTTGTTATTTGACAGTATGTGTTAATTCCTGTATTCGTATATTGTTGTGACTCGTTTTGGAACGACAATTACTGGATTCATGTATTAAGGTTTCATATGTTTTTATTCTTTTATCGAGAAAGATATTTGTGTTTGGTGATCTTATTCATCTTTACTAAAAATACTAACACGGAAATATACAAACTTTAGGAGTGACATAAATTTCATATCACAAAAACATGATCCTGTAATCAAAGTGTAAAATTATCTTAAAAAGAGTGACAATAATAAGCACACCATTAAAAAGTAAAAATATAATATTAGACTAAACCAGCGTAAAACTTCAATTAATGTTTGAGTGTTAATATGTCGATGCATAGAATATTGTACTCTAAGAATAAAAATGAGTATAGTATATAAGCGTATTGTCCAAAATAACATTTATATGTTCAATTGATGACATGAGTTAATATGTCGATGCATAGAATATTGTACTGTAAGAATAAACCGAGTAAAATATATAAGCGTATCGTCCAAAATTGCATTTACGAAGCCCATTGGTCATATATTATTTTCTTGTATGCCGAAACCCAAGATTGTTACCACCAAAAATGTTGGTAGAGTTGAGCAATTACTGAAGGAGATTAATTAGTCAATCAAGGCGACCACAACAAGAGACGCATTAAAGAGGCCACATAATTTAACCAGCTTTGTGTACTTAGGACACTAACCATTCATTTGCCTGCACTCAATGTACATAAAACATATAAAACATGTTAACTGTTTCCTCGTTGGAACATAATTTAATAGATTAATTATATTTTTCTTGTTAAACTAAAAAAGTACATTTCAACGTTTAAAGTTTAATATTATCCATTCTCTCTCAACTTTTTAAACAATTTCACTTAACTTTAGATACATCTTTTTAATGATACATTTACCTTCTTATCCTAAAACTTTAAAAACAAAAATTAAACGGGACTCACCCCTTGTTCATAGGCCCATTAGATTTCTATTTTCAATAATTAAATAACTAACATTAAATAAGGATAAAATTATAAATATATATTATAAATAAATTTTAGGCATTTGAAAATAACTGAAAATATTTAAAAAAATTGAGGAAAGATAAATGACTATATTAAAATTTAGTAGGTGAAGCCAAAATTTATTATAGTTTAAAGAAGGTTAATTGCTTGACGTGCTTGTAACCTTCTAGGTCTTATAATTAGAAATAATTTTTCTGGTGTTTTGATCAATTTTTAGTTAAATTAAAATTAATTCCGTATGTACTTGCTGATTTCTCAAAATAATTTCTTATCCATTTTTCCTTAACCTCTTATTTCTCAATCGAATTTGGTTGCCTGATACAAGAAAATGAAACTTATCAAATAATCACAAATAAATAAATTTAATTTTGGTTTTCATTTCCCATTGCAGAGCCATAAAGTGAAAGGACATAAAGCCTAATAATATTTTTTTCTTATTTTCTTATGTCTTGTTTGGATGATAAAAAAATATTCAATAAACATTAATACTGATAAATAATTTAAGTATTAAAATTTTATTTTAAAATATATTTTGAACAAAAGTACTGATAATTTATAATATTTGTTAAAATGACTATTGATTAAGATACCTTTAAAATTAATGTAGATTAGTTATATTAGATAATTTAAATAAAATAATTTTGCTGCTTTAATTTAATATTATATTTATAATTTATAAAAATATTAAAAACTTTTTTCTTATTTTCATATTTAATTTATTTATGTTTCATAAAAAATGGAAGGAGAAAAGTTAGATAAATAGAAAATGTGAAAGAAAATATTAGATAATAATAATATTAATAAAATAATATAAATAAAAAAGTAATACTAATTGGTTAAAAATAATAAGTCAACAACCTTAAAAATAAAGAGGGAACCTCGCTTTTTTTTGTCCTAACAATTTATAAGTATACTTTTTTATTTATCAAATATGAAAATTTTATAAAATCAATTTATAAGTTATAAGTAGTCTAACTATTTATTAATGTGCCCACTCAGAGACACTAGCTCCTCCAACTAATTCGGATTATTAAAGGTTACCCTTCTTGAATTTCATAATCCAAACTTAGGTATGGTCCTCTTTTGCTGATTCATACAAAACTTTTATTTATTTATTTTTTAAAGCGAGCTATGCGAATGAAATCTAGCAACTCTTGTTTTCTTGAAGGGAAATGCCGAGAGCGGAAAATATTGTTGAGAAGGTTTTACTTATTAATACTCAAATCTCCTTAATTAAGTTATTCAAGATCCATTAAACTTGTCAATATGATATATTAGAAAGAAAAAGTTATTTAATTTTTCGTTACAAAGAAAAAGTTACTAAGAGGCCCATGAGTCCTACGTAAACATGAGAATGTTGAAACTGGTAAAGGAAAAAAAAGAAGAGCAACTGAAACATGAAGAATGAAAATAAAATATAATTGCTTAATCTTATTATAGTTAATGTGTTTAAATATGTATGTTGTCATTGATCATTTTGTAATTTTCACTGAATTGATGACTCTGCATTCACTTTCCACACTTTTCTATATTTAACAATTTCTCTCTATATCATCATATAGATATAAGTGATTAATAATGGGAAAAAATTAATATTATAGCACAATCTTTTTCAAGTGAAAGGAATATCATCTCTTATCGCCTCTCTCTCCCTTTTTACTGGAGGTGGTAGTTCCCCCTAAAATGAAGAAGAGATAGGGAGACCCCTCACCTTCTCTTTATGAAGTAATGACTTCCTCACTATTGTACACGAATAACATCACTTCTTTCAAAATGGATGATAGGGAGAGAATTTATAAAGTTTGGAGATCCCCACAAGGATTTTGTGTTCGAGGCCTCGACTTCAAAAAAAGAAAAATTTCACGAGGATGTAGATGGGAAAAAATCTCCTCCGTCACATGGTCGGGACAAGGCGAGCATGATTGTTAAGCTCTCGATCTAGATCTTAAGATCTTACGACTTTACGATCTTGAGGGTCCTCACCGATCTCGATTTTAATGTGAGGATCTTATGGGTAAGATCTTAATAGGATCTTAATTTATGTCGTACGATCTTACGATCTTATCCGATCCTATATGATCTCAAATAAATATTTTAATCATTTAAAAATAGTAGTTTTTACAATTTTGATAATAACAATGAATATAAATAGAGTTCAATAGATTTTTTTACAAATTGATCAAATTATGATCTATCGAAGTCTAATTCAAAATTTGAGTGCAAAAAAAAGTAAAAAATATATATTCTATATTAAAATATATTATTTTATTAATTTATAGGATCTTACGATCTTCGATCCAATCTTACGATTTTCGATCTTATGACCCCCTTACGATCTTACTTAAGATCTCGATCTTGACAACCTTGAAGGCGAGAGCACTAGGATCCCTGCTCTACCATATTCTTATTTATTAAATAAATATTTAATGCATATTTTAATAAAAAAAATAAATAAATGAGGTCCATTAACCCAAAAGTGCAAATTGGAGCTCAAAACCCTAACTATATCCCACTTTGAAAGCAAAAATGTTGCCACATTTCTCTTATTTCCTATGGCCGTTACAAACCTTTTAAATATGTTAAGGTTGTCGTAATTATGATCGTCAAGGTCATCGCCATTATATGCGTGGACCAACATAATGGATAGGAGGCAATTCCTGTGATTGTGCTTCACCAACTTATCCGCAACGGTCGTCGATGGATGCCAACATACAAGCACGTGGAAGACGTGAACGGTTTGCGTCAGGCGATGCTAGCTAGCAGGCGACGAGTGTGGACGTGATAGGATGCGAGATCGACGGGCGTTACGATCTCTTAATAGGGACGAACGGGGACGTGTATGCGGCCTATAAAACGGGAGAGACGTGCCTCTTTTCTTCCCTCTTTCTCTCGCATAGTGGTATTAAGCTATCCTCATCAGTGACTTCTTTTTTGCGACCAGCATCATTTCGCTGCTGCCAGCTCTCCATCTTTGAGTCGCTGTCATCTTTTTTCATTGACATCGAGTTCTCCCGGTTGTCATCGCTAACCTTGAATTGCCACAAATTCGTTCCACAGAGACATCCCTGTTAATCGATCACTGAAGATGACAAGGTAGATTCATGACCTCCCCCACAAAATTGATGACGTACGTACTCGTGTGCATATCTGAATTGGTCAATCGCCCGACCACTAGCTCATCTTCCCCTGTTCACGACTTCATCGGTGCGGCATATCGAGTGGAGAAGATGAACATTGCCCTTCTGTTCTCCAGTTGATATTGATCCTAACCGTTCTTTATTTTCTCCTTGATTTAATCCTATCAGTGAATAGTAGTGATTGAAATCAAACCATAGGATCATATAAATTATAATCTGAGCCATATTATGTTGATCTAGACCGTAGGCTTAATAACCTTTATTTTTGTTTTTAATCCGAGCTGTTATAACTGTTGCTTAATCTGGACCATTTCGTCAACTAGATTTAATTTGTTTTAATCGATATCCTTTACTCGTTATACTCATTGCCTGCCCATTGAGCTTATTTTAAATCAGAAAAGCCCACTTATTTTTAAGCCCATTAGAAAAGATTATTTTCAATTTATAATTTTCTTTTTGTGTTCGTTTTTAAAATTATTTATAGAATTAATTGCATAAAAATATTGATTATTATTATTATTATTTTGCTCCCTGATTAATCGTTATCATAATTTTAATAGTTCTGTCAATTTTATGATTTTTGTTGAAATTTCTTTTATTAATTCCGGATACAAATTTTAAATTACAACATCATTGCTGTACAAACATTTTTATATATGGCGAATGTAAATAAATCCAATTTCCATTAGTTCTGAATTAAATTATAACTTTTTAGAATGGCCACATTGATTTTTGTTGCATAGTTTGTTGCCGAGAACTACTTTAGATTTATTATATTTTCTGTAATTATTTTTTAATATACATAATATTCGAATATATATATATATATATACATAATTTTTTGCCGAAAATTTATTTTTAGGAAAGAAAGATAATTTTTGGATATTAGTATATTTCTAAGAATAATATAAAAAATTATAATTTTTAAGTTTGATTATAAATTCGCCCTCTTATACACAGACTTTTGATACATTTATTATATATTAAAGAAAACTTTCCTGGGCCGGATTAATTTTAAATTTAAAGATATTCACTATTAACTTTTGAATCTTATAAAATAGTTGTTCTTTACTCATTTTGTAATTTGCTTATAAAATACTTTTTAACCAAAGAAATAAATAATTTCCAAAAAAAAACATTATTTGTTAAAATTTTTAAAGACTTCCATTAAAACAAATTCTATTTTCAGTACAAGTTTTCGTTATATTTTTTGGATAAATATTTATTGTTAATTTTTTTGGACAAATTTTAATTAAAAGTATTTCTGATTAAGTATTTCTTCAAAATTATTTCTAGTTAAACCCAAAGTATTTTTAACATAAAGTAAAATTTTGATATTTAAATACTTTTGTTGATTTTCTTATCAACTAAATTTTTTAAAGGCTTTATTTTTGTGAAAAAAAAATTATAGAGAAATATCAAAATTTATGATGCTAAACTAGTCAAATTGGGTCTTTTTTTAGAGTACAATTACAACACTTAGGGACCATTGTTGGCACATTCTTATTTTTATTAATCAATAAAATAGATCATCAATAAAATAAATTACCACTTTATAATTATAAACACATCACATTATAGTGTTTGGTAAGTATTAGTAATATATAATTTAAATTGTTAAACATCAAATTACTACAATACCCTAAAAAATATCTAACTTTAATCATATATTATTTTATATAAACAAAAAGATAAAAAAAATTGAGTTTGGACAAAAATATATGATGTTTATAGTCCATAAAATAATTTTAAGAAATAAAAAAGATGTTGAACAATAATAAATTTTAATAAAATATAAATATTTTAAAGTTTTGGTTGATTGGATAAATTTGTCAAAATGCATATGACCCTATCGGTAATATGAAAAGACATCTCTAATGGATGATATTTTTTATTACCAATAGAGTGACAATTTAGATTATTAGAGAAGTAAAAATCAACGGTAATGTGTTATAGCCAAACACGGTAATGTGGTGGGTCCTGAAAATTTTAATTTAAATAACATGTAATCTAGATAGATTATCTTATACCAAATGACCCTTAGAGTCGTAAGATTAGTTATGGCTTAATTCATGACAATTTACAAAACTATGTCGATGTCGCCCCACGAATGCTTCCAAAAAGAGCTACTAATGAGCAAAATGCAGCAGTCATGGAGCAAAGGAAGGCTAGTGATGGGAAGACAAAAATCTTCCTATTTATGTACATGGAGTACAACTTAATTAGAATCTTTGAGACTCATGAAAGCGCCTACAATTTTTGGCAAACCAAGACAAGTACACGTCCAAAAGAGACATAAACGAACAATTATTCTTCAATAGATATACAACATGTAAAATGAAATCGGACAAAAATGTGTTCGATCATGTAAATAAAATGGTTGTAATGGGGAAAGACTTGGAAGATGTATGGTGCACAATTTCAGAGCCGCTACAGATAATCTCGGTGTTGAACAATCTACCACCTACATTCGACATGGTCAAGGGAAAAAGAAGATTAGTATCTTCGACATGGATAAAGCTCCTGAAGGGCACAAAGGTGGGCCCATGTCGTACACCACCACAAGCAATGATCTGGGCCAAGTTTCAACCCTGGGAAGAAGCAGTTCAAGATCAAGGTCGGGCACAAGGTTGGAAGAGGGGCATGTCATATTTGTGAAAAGTTTGATCAGTTCAGAGAAAACTATCCTACGGGATCTGTACAAGTCAGCAACAAAGACTCACCCAACGGATAAGGAGGCGAAAGATCGAGAAAAAACGTAGGCATCAGCAAGTTCTTCTTCGCCATAGTGGTGGAATACAACACGATGACGATGAATATTGAAGGGGGTGGATTGACTTGGGTGTGACTCGCCACATTGCCAAGACTAAAGAGGATCTTATTGATTTAAAAGAGTTGGCAAAAGGGAAATAGATAATCTACATGTGCAACAACACATACCTAGATGTTGAGGGTATTGCTGAGTACAAGATGGATCTAGGTGACAACTTCATGATATTCAAGAGCGCGTACATGTCAGGAATAAGACACAATTTGATTTATATTTCCATCTTTTATAGAAGGACTTTGAAGCTAGGTTCAATAATGTTCGGATCACTATGAGCAAGAACATGAAAGTGTATGCAACAAAAAGATATATGTCTGATCATGATATGTTTTGCCTGAATGTAATAAAGAGTGATGAAATAAAATACTCTTATCAATATACTCTGTGTTATATATCTAATTATGATATTTGACATGAGAGGTTGAGACATTCAGAAAACTCGAAAATGGAACGAATAAAGAAAATGAATTTATTGTTCAATATTTTTTATGAAAGGACAATGCCTTATAGGCATTGGTTGGCTAGGAAAATGACAAGGACCTTGTTTTTTTTTTGTGGGGACAAGATCAACTGAGTTGTTGAAACTAGTTCATTTAGATATTTATGATCATTGAGTATTCCTATGTACAAGAGTAAAAATTACTTTATTACATTCATTGACGACTACTGTACATATTATTACATATACCTCTTAAAGAGAAAGTAATAAGCTTTTGAGTCTTTCAGGATGTACATGACACAAGTTGAAAAAAGATTAGAAAGACTTATAAAATGCCTAAAGACAAATGGGGGAGGACAATATACTTCTTGGAAATTTTAGAACTGCTATATTTTAGAGGACATACATAGACGTACTACGATGATGTATACGCCACAATAAAATGATGTGACAAGAGAAAAAATAAAACGAAATGAGTTGTTTGTTGTCCTACTCGGGTATGTCAAAACACATTTAGGGCGAGGCAGTTATGACCGTGAGTTACATACATAATATGATTTAGTCCGTAGAATCAATGCTATATGCGTTGTGAAATGGCAGAAAACTCGAGTTGGTCCATCTTCAAAAGTGAGAATATAAAATGCACGTATTAATTCATAGTCAGCTTAGGGATAAGCTGAACTTTAGGATGAAAATGTGCAGCTTTATTGAATATTGTGAAAAATCCAAATGGTATAGATTCTTTCACTAAAAAATGTCTCGTAGAGAGTCATAATGATACATTTCTTGAGAATGAAAATAAGCAAATTCAGGAAAAAAGATAATAATCCCCTCGTGATTCTAGGAGATGATGAAGACAACTCATGAGATACACAAGACTATTCAAAATTGAAAGTTCATGTTTAACAAAATGATATACCTTTGGAAGAAGCAGAAGAAATAACCCATTGTTTTCACAAGTATAATCGACACCAATAAAAGACCTCGGATAGCGCCTGCACATTAGGATTATTATGTACTGTACAAGTGGGAGGCATTGTATTGCATAGTTGATGTTCAGATTGCAGATAATATATATCTTATTTCGTGTAAAGAAGCGATGACTTTTTATGAGTCGGAATCATTGTCGACC
The DNA here is from genome assembly GCA_001647135.1 of Pontederia paniculata. Lineage (NCBI taxonomy): Eukaryota > Viridiplantae > Streptophyta > Magnoliopsida > Commelinales > Pontederiaceae > Pontederia > Pontederia paniculata. Next base: position 43,646 of record LTAE01001541.1, on the reverse strand, counting down.
ACCATGAAAGATGAATTGGACTCAATAATAAAAATGGACTATGAACATGATTTGCCGGAAGGTAGACAAACCATAGGCTGCAAATCGATATTCAAAAGAAAGTATTGGGCTGATGGTTCTCTTGATAGGCACAGGCACAAAGCAAGATTAGTGGTTAAGAATTAAACTCAATAAGCTAGAATAGATTTCTAGTAGGCTTATTCTTTGGTGGCTAAGTTTATGTCGATTCGTAGCGATAGTGACATATATGAATTTGGAGTTGCTCCAAATGGACGTCAAGACATCTTTCATGAATGAAAATATGTAGGAAGATGTATATATGCGACAAATTGAAGGGTTTCAAGTAAAAGATCAGGAAAATAAAGGGTATAAGTTACAAAAATCACAATATAGCTTAAAGAAATTGTATAGACAATGGTACTTGAATTTTCATGAGATGATAGTCCAATTTGATTTCAAGACAAACATATTGGATCATTGTGTCTAGATTAATAAAAGTGGAAGCAATTTTATGACATTATTATTGTCTGTGGATAATATACTATTTGTTGAAAATAAATGTAGAGATACTCAATGATATCAAGGATAAATTGAGCAAGTGATTTGAAATGACATACATGAAGGAAACATTCTTTGCACTGGGCATTCAAATCAATCAAGATAAAAACTCAAGAAGCTTGTGCTTAAATCAAGAATAGTACATTAATAAGGTACTGAGATGGTTTGGGATGCACAATAGTAGTTCCACACTGATTAACACTAGTGATTGAAAAATGATCGAGTAAAAGTTAATGTCTCAATGCAAGACAAGAACCTTTAGGTGAGCCTTATGTAGAACCGATGGGTAGTCTGATGTATGCATTTGCTCTGTACGAGGTTCGATTTGGCTGACACAGTAAGCTTGGTGAGCATATTTCAAAGTAGTCCATGGAAGGCCCATTGAGAGGTCATTAAGAGGATATTGAAATATATGAAGGGTACAATACAATTGAGATTGATATATCACGCTGATACACTCAAGACAGTAGGGTATTCAGATGCGGATTTTCGAGGTGATATAAATGATTGTAAATTCACATTAGGTCATTTGTTCCTTCTAGGTGGTGCAACTATTTCATGGGACAACAACACATATGGATGTGTAGTTAGACACGCACAAAAGACTGAGTATATTACTTGCAGAACAACAACCGCTCATAGTGTATGACTTAGGCATTTTGTTTTTAAATTAGGATCAAAGGACCACTACAGATGTATAGTGATAATAAAGCTGCAATATGTTTGATACACAATGGAGACAATAGTTTGAAAGGAAAATACATTGAGATTGAGTATCACTATATTCAGAATATAATGGATTAGAAAAAAATGGCAGTGACTTACGTGTCTACGAGTGATATGTTGACTGATTATCTCACAAATGTAATTGCAGCTGAAGCTTTCATCAAGCATGTGAGATTGATGAGATTCAAGTATACTTGAGTAATTGTGAAATATTCACGGATATTGAAATTTCAAGAATAATCTCTAATTAGATTTGGCACGAATAATGGAAGTGCTAACACAATGACCTCGACCTTCAAGTAGAAGATTGTTGTAATTATGATCGCCAAGGTTATCACCATGATCTGTGTCTTCGTTGTGTGCCAATGGAATGGACAACAAGAAAACTCTATGATTGCGCTTCACCAAATCATTCTTAAGGTCATCAATGGATGCCAGCATACAAGCACGAATGTTTGAGCTAGGTAATGTTAGCTGACAAGTGACGAGTGTGGATGGGAAACAGACGCGGTAGGATGCGAGATCGACGAGCGTTACAACCGCTTGATAGGGATGGATGGGGACGCATATGCATCCTATAAAATGGAAGAGGCATGCCCGAGAATCCCTCTCTCCTTCCCTCTTTCTCTCATACAAAGATTTTGACATGGTGTTTTTCCACTACTAAAAGTTAATCTAAAGGACATTAGAGAAGAGCAAGGAACATTAGGACAATGACTATGATTAACTATATTATGTTATTTATTTATGGTTATTAATTTTTAAGGACATATAGAAGCTAAAGATGATACTAGAAATGCAAACATGTTATTAATGATTAGTATATATTATATAAGAATATATGACTCATAAGAAATTTATTTATTATATAAATTAAAAAGATGTTAAATTCCAAAAATTATGTCGGAGGAGGGAATTGAACTTGAGTTAAAAAGGTAAGTGAACATCTTGATTATTAAAAATACCTTATGTAATATATGTCGAATAAAAACTCTTATTTTTTTATATATTTAAAAATAATTATCGGGCCAACTGTTCTTGGTCCAATCAAGCTCGTGATCCATTTCTAACTGGTGAATACTTGTCTATATTGACACGAGACATATGTACAAATGAATACAATTTGTCTATATTGACTCATGCTTAAAATTGTATTTTCAATACTTTGCATTTAATTTTTTTTATTATACTGATAATCTAAATGTGAATTTCATGCTCAACTATAAAAGGTTTAAAATAGGTTAATGATTTATTTAATTGGGAGTTGAAAATATGACTTAGTTGGAGATATTTCTATCTCAATTGTTTATTGGATCCCATTGGAGGTAATTGATTATTGGACATACATCCTCGAGGGTAATTGTTTATTGGACCTCCCGAGGGGTAATTGTTAAGAGTATTTGCGATCTGACCTAGGTAGTCATATAGATGTTGGGAGTGTAATCAAGTCCTTTAAAGCATTGATAAGACTCATTATTGATTGTAATGGTTGACAACTTAGGACAATATCATTTAGAAGAAAGTAATATGCTATGATTCAAATGGTACTATGTGAAAAATTGAATTGGTCAAAGAATATATGGATCGTGATGTTATGTTGGGAATTATTACGTGCAATTGAAGTCATTGTCATATTTATTGATAATGATTGTACATATACATATATATAAACATATATATATATATATAT
>LTAE01001541.1:7743-40503 GCA_001647135.1 Pontederia paniculata | reverse complement strand
TATATAAACATATATATATATATATATATATATATATATATATTATTTATACATACATATACATAACAATAATGCGAAAATGTTGTATAAATTGTTATTGATCCTATTGACTACATTGACTATGCATGATAGAGTAGCAATCTCTTATACCATATTGTCATCGATATATTTAATGATGTATTGCATTATCTTTATGTCATGTCACATATTGCTTAAAGGACCTTTATGTGCTTTGATTGATTGTTTCTCGTTTGTATCTGAATTCATGCAAGTGATCCAAAATGACGTTGGTGGCAACATTGCTAGTGGCAGAAGATTGCGCATCCTAGGTGTCACTCAATCCTTATTTTTATGGTTATATTATTGAGTCTCATGTTTATCACTATGTTATCGTACGATCATATGAAACATATTTGTGTTAATTAATCATGACATTAAGTGACTTCTATGTTGAGCATCAAAATGGATTTTACAAATGTATTACTGGACATCAAGTCTTTTATGTTTTCTTGATGTTCCCGCTTCAAATTTTTATATTGCTAATTGATATATGTCCTAATTGTTTATCATTTCTGTTGATATTTTGCTAAGTGATGTCATAATTGTTATCTTTCTACTACATGATTTATACTCTATCGTATTGTTCATCAAATCCTCTAACGTCTTTTCCTTAAAAGATAATGTGGGATATTTTGGAGGCATTACATTAATCATTTCTAAATAAATAATTAAAATAACATTAATATATTTCATTATTAATAAACAAAATAACTAATTTTAATAACTAGGTATTATTAAATAAAAACAAAATTATTATTATTGATTAACATTAAAAAAATATCTGAAATCTAGCGCGGAAGATGGATGGGAAACCCAATTAACCTGCCCTAGTATCGAGGTCAAGAACGAGGTTGGGGTGAGTAGAGGATATTTTTGTTTTCTTTATAATTTTTATAGGTAAAATATGTGTGCAACGCTTTATATTACAATGCAACCCACCTCTACTCACATTTATATATAAGAATGTTAACATATGCCTCTATTCATAGGCCCACATTAGTAAACATGCATGAAAATGTGAGGAAAAGTTGGCTACACACTCCTTATATTAGTGTTGATATGTTGGCATATAGAATAAATTTGATGTAAGAGTTTGCTAGTAACTCATTCCAAATCCAACCAATTTTGTTGAGATAGAATTGATGAGAATAAGATCTTTTCCTTTCTTGGGTAGGACTTTAAGAAAAGTAAAAGGTAAATAAATAGTCTCCATAAATAAAATTAATAAAAAAATTAATGTCTAAGATATTTTAAATTAAGAGAAAATGTTTTAAATATTTAGAAAAGGTAACTGATTAATGTTAAAATTATATATGTTTATAATTTATTGGAAGAAAAAAAAAGACTCATGTTTTATTATTCCTAATGATAAAAAATAACTTTTTAAATGCTAAAAATATATATATTCTCTTGTTTCTAACCATAAAATAATAACTTTATAAATGAACATAATGGCAAAGTTGAAGGAGTGAGGTGTCTAGATTTCGTGAAAATATTTAAGGATGATAAGGAATTAGTATTAAAATTTAAGAATGGTTTAAGATAAGCCTAACAATCTACGGGAGAAGCTAGATAAAAAAATACAGGACTCTATTAATTTGATCCAAAAGCCTTTGAGATTCCCCCTTACAGATTACAATCATACATCGCCCCAATTACTAGCTACCTAAGCATTACATCCTAAATTAATCAATTATGAACATCTTTTACTAGTCTTAGAGTCATTATTATTATTTCTTTTTGGCTAATTAATAGGAGTTTGATGGACAACAGTGTGTATTTGGAGAATAGCAATTTGATATGCAGTTTTGTTCATTCTCGATACCCAAATTCTAACAAAGAAAGGATAGAACATGAATAGTACACATGCTATATTTAATTTGTGTAGTCACAGGGTCTTGTGCAGGGCATGGTCACGTGTGATGTCTAAGTGAGTGGGGCACCTAAACAAGTTCTTTTTGTGTTTTTGAAAAATGTGGGCAACACAAGTCTTGTGCATGATGAGCCGTGGAGTAGTGTCATGCAGGATGTCTTGTGTGGGTGCTTAGTGAGCATTAAGACTATACTGGAGCAGGCGCTTCTCGATAAGGGCACGACTCTTTGAAGGGACTCTTAATGGTTTTGACTTCAAGATGGAGGCCTCTATCTACATGGAGGGCATCTTGGAGCGATCACAATCAGAGCGTTGATCCCGCTATTGAGGCATGCACTCCGAAATTATCACAACACTTTGAAAATATGCTTAGCTCAAGCAAATTTCATTAGGCAAGGCAAAATGTTACAATGTGGCGAGGGGTTAGCAAGCTTGTTGAACTCTAAAGTTTAGGTAGAATCATGTTCTAGCTCATATAATCGTATCATAAAATCGTATCAAAAAGTTTATGTACCTAACAAATATGACTATAAAATAAGTAATATGCTATATTCATCAAATAAATTTCTTTATTAGGCATAAAAACTTTTATAAGCATTATTATTTGACTCATTGACTATTTTTTTGAAATTTATTCATAAAAGGTATTTTAAATAATTAAAATTTTAAATTAATTACTTTATATAAAATGAGAAGGTGCTAGACTCATATAGATTCGTATAGAATTGTATGAGTTTCATGATTAGAATCTTAGAGTTTATGTCCATATAAAATTCTACATTGATTTGTTTGTTTTATTGACCTAAACTCGTAGACTCGTAAAAGTTTAAGAGTTAACTCGAGAGTTTGACAATCTTAGGGGTAAGCATTCTTAGCCTCAATATACCACAACTCAAGTGGTAGATTGGTGACAAACAACATGGAGAAACCATCACCGGGGACGCCTCCCACCATTACATAGTTATTTCTAGGCCACTAGTTGACTAACCAATGAAAGTAGCTAGGTACAAAAGTGTGGGAAAATGATGTAAATACATGTGAAATCCTAGGGAAATGATAAGATAACTTGGGATCATTCACATGATGTCCTTCAACAAAGGTGGGCATGACCTATGAGAATAGGACTTTGCGGTGTGGCACAATGCGGAGCGTTGGTGTTGACGCCTTACTTGGTCGCATGGCAACATTGCATGTCGATGGGCGGCGTTGCTTAAGCAAGTCAACAAAGGCCCCGTGACAATCTCCCACCAAAGTTGATGGTTCCTTGACATTGTTGCTTCGAGCTCTCCGGAGTCTTCGTTAATTTAGTCTTCGCTCGTCAAGTGATCATATGTCTTTGTCTTCTTGACTTCAACTTCATCAGCATCATGTAATGCCAAGAATGTCCCCACCATTGTGGGACTCACCAAGGACTCATTCATCGGGCCTACTTGTTTACTGATCCTTCGTTCAATCAGGGGTCCTTAACTCTATGTAGCGCTAGTAGAGTCCGTGACATCTAGATATGCGATTTTATTTCACTCATTGATTCTTCGTCTATCAAGATTTTGTAAGCGTCGGCTTTTCTGGACTCGCGCTATGTCGACTCGTTCAACTTGGTGCGTTGGGAGTTGTTCCAACTCCATGGCATCTTTTAAGCAACTTCCAATGAAACACTGGGAGCTATTGAAGGCTTTGGACCAACTATAATGCCATATTGTTCACTTTCTTCACGATTCGAAGTGGGCCTAAGAAGCGACAACATTGTCCGAGTAAGTTATCATATTTTCCATGATGTTGGTGCGACAACTTAACTTGAATAAATTCACCCACTTAGAACTTGTTGCTCAATGCTTCAACATCCTTTTGTGTGAAGCTTGAGGATTATTGATCTTCATGGGAGTTGATTGGGGTCGTTGCGAGGGCTCGACTTGAGTCTTTCCACCAATAGATATGACCTTGACTCTATCATTCTTTCTTATAGGTGGAGCTGCGGTCGAAAGTTTTGGGCCTCTAGATTTTGATGTCGGACATTTGGGAACACTTCGAAATATAAATGACTTTCGTGGGAATGGATGAGGCATTCTTGAAATGAGTTGCATTGTTGAGAGCATATTGGAGGTCATGCTCGTTCTTCGCGAGACAGAGACAATGTGATGCGTTCTAAATACACTAGCAAGTGCACTAGTCGTTCAAGTAATAAAGTGAAAAAAGTAAGGATGTCGAACCCACGAGGACTAATGTAACCTAACCTTATCTAATTCCAAAAGTAATAGAGAAAAGATCAATTTCAATTTTAATTCAGAGGATAAAAGATGAGAAAAGATAAAATTCCAGAGATGAGGTCACATGAGATCGAATCAGATTAAAGTTGGAAGATTCAGGACTCTATCTCACAACTAAATCAGATTGAATCAGAATTATTTTTAATGATGGACTAAGATTTGCTTAAGATGTGATCCTCTAAACAGACGCAATCACCTATCTTAGGTTTAGGTTTGTTGAGGATGTTCAAGCGAATCCACCCCAAACAATTCCTAATTTAAAATGCTTTAACGATGTAAAACTTATACAGTTGACCGCTTAAGCAAGCACATCAAGTTTAGTGCACTTCAATATCTTATTTTCTGTTGGAAGAACTATTGTCTTGTTTAGTTATATGTATTAGGAACTTCTGAACCCTATTTCAGATTGAGTTTATTTGATTTGTTTCTTTTAGAACATGATTGTTTTTCTTAATGCTTTCTCTTCTCTATGATGATCATGAGATTTAATTATTGATTATTTAATGTGATTGATTTCATTGGTCTGAGCATTAGGAGGGATTGATTTTTGAATCCTAAGTCATAGCAATTCGTGTCATAATCTAAATTACTCACGAGAGATTCTAGATTGTGTGGCCTATTGATTGGACTTGCTTAAGCAGTCAACAGTATAAGTTTTGCATCGTTAAAGCATCTTAGATTAGAAATTGTTTGGGGTTGGATTCGCTTGAACGTCCTCAACAAATCTGAACCTAGGGTAGGTGATTGCTTCTGTTTAGAGAATCATAATTTAGGTAGAACTTAGTCCATCTTTAGAAATAATTCTAATTCAATCTAATTAGTGTTGGGAGTCCTAAATCTTCCAACTTTATCTGAGTTGATCTTATCTGACCTCATCTCTAAAATTTTATCTTTTCTTATCTTTCATCTCTGAATCAAAACTGAATTTAAATCTTTTATCTATTACTTTTGGGATTAGATAAGGCTAGGTTACATTAGTCCTCGTGGGTTCGACATCCTTACTCTTTACACTTTATTACTTGAACGACTAGTGCACTTGCTAGCATTTGAATTTGCATGTCAGCATTTTTCGCATCAAGTTTTTGGCGCCGTTGCCGGGGACTAATTGTTAACTTACTTGTCTAATTTCATTAGAAACTTGAGATTGTTATTTTCTGTTTTCTATTACGTGAGAATCATTACTGCATACCCTTTCACGTTTCTTTTAGTGTTGTGTTAATTTTCAGGTTATATCTTTCTACACAACTTGATCAATTTAGTACCCTCAATGGCAAAGAAACAAGGAAAATCAAAGGCACAAACTGAGGGCAAGAACAAAAATCTGAAGCAAGATGAAGTTCATGAGGGACCCAAACTTGAAAAGTGTGAAGCATCATCGAGCCATCAACTAGAAGACACACCTCAAATCATTCAAGTTGGAAGCAATCTCTCTAGATACATTGCTGGCAAGCCATCATGTCAACATCAAGAAGAAGATATATCAACAGATTCGCTTGCTATGCTGACACGTATGGTGGGCGCGTTAGTGCAGAAAGTTTCCATGCAAGAAGAATACATCAAAACCATGGAAACTCAGATTTCAGAAATCAAAGGACACAATGCAGAAACAAGTGGTGTTCTCAATTCATCAATTGAGTCAAGGGTCAAGTTGGAGGACATGCTTAGTCAAGTTATATCTACAATTCAGCAAAAGTTTACCGAGCAAGACCAACTGATCAACAACATGGAGGCCCAATTGACACAAGTAAAAGATCACAACAAAGTAGTTCATGATCCTCTTTCTTCGCAGCCAGCAGATTGTCAACAAAAATTTGAATCCATGGAAGCAAAGTTTCAAGCATTAGAGAAGCAAGTTGCACAGTTGTCTTCTCAAATTGCTGCATCTCAAGAAGCTGCTGAAGGACCACCTGCTGTTATTTGTCCATGTCACCAACAAAACTTTTATCACAGAAGGTGGAGACCTAGAAGATTTTATCATCAGAGGAGATGGACTGCACAGTGGAGGGTGAAGGAGACAAGTGAATATGTCATTGAGGATGGAAAAGTCCGAAGGAGGAGCTCAATTTTGGAAATTCCAATTATTACAGCTTCAGCTCTTATTCATCCACCACCACAAGAGAGAGTGACACCATCTGCATTGTCATCACCAACACCACCATCACCACTAAAGTCAGATGCACCAAGTTCATCCAAACAATGACGACCAAAGAGCCCATCTTCAAATCAACTAGAGAAGAATATGAAAACACAAAACAAGGGCAAATAAAAAATCACTATAGAGGGTTACCACAAGTTGGATATAATCGGATGCATCATCACTCGCAATTCTCCTCATATGCAATCTTGAACATCTACTGGAGGCGTCAAGTCTATGACGTTAAATAAGGGCGCTTGTTGGGAGGCAACCCAATTCTCTTACTTTTTTTTTAGTTCATTTAGTTTTAGTTAGGTCATTTGTTTTAGGACCTCTCACAGAATTTTTGCAAGCTTTATTGTGACTAGGTTCTAGGTGAAGAAAGGAGTCATACACAATTCTGAACCTATAGGAGAGCTATCAACTTCATCGCCAAGAGAACGGTGAAAGAACCGGTCAACGCAAGCAAGCATCTCTAGCAACAAGTGTCATTCTTCATCCTAGACCTTGTCAAGTCAATTAGGCATATGATTGCCTTAGTCACAAATTATGAGTCTTAGCACATGCCTTCTCTCTCATCATGGATCGTGATGACCTGTCACGGACCGTGAAACCTGAAGTCACAACCCGTAAGAAACTATCACGCCCCGCAATAACCTGAATACAACAACACGTGAGTCCATCACGGGCCGTGATGCCACATTGCGGCCCGTAACACCTAGAAGCCGAGACATCCTATTGAGCTAACGAGCCGTCAATACTTCCATCATGGCTTTTATAGTAGCGAACATTCTGATCCAACGAATCATCACGGGTCGTGACCTTCTGTCACAGGCCGTAAGTCACATCTGACAGAACCTCCACCTGAAAAATACCCGATCCACGACCCTTGAGAATTCATTATGACCATCTTATAAAACTGTAACATCCGTCACGGCCCGTAAGTCACCATGTTCATATCAGCTACCCTGCTTTTACCCGACTTACGGGCCGTTACAATATTTAACGGGTCGTGATGAACATATCTCGCCAGCCACCAGCTCAATGTGCATCTTGACCCTCAAACCTTCATACACTGCAACATAGTATTACGGGTCGTAAGAAGATATTATGGCCCATAATCTTTCCATAATTCACCCCTGCCTCGATCGTTATGATGCTTCACGTCCCGAAATTCAGTCCTTCACGGTCCGTAACCACCTTTCACGGGCCGTGACCATTATGGCAAACTCCAAAAGACCCACCAGCAAGGAGCTATCTTCATATGTGGTCCCGTCAACTGTTCTAGTAACGTATTGACTTCTCTACTATGTATTTCAATATAACTTCTATGCAAGAAGACATCCGCGATCATCTCGAGAGGAGGGAGAAAATGGTCAGATGCATACACAATTATCATGTAGACCAGGGACATTTCGAAGCGCTGCTATCCTGCCAGCATCCTTAGCCATCGCCGCCATAGAGTAGATCAGGTCGTGTTTGTTCTTTTCTATTTTCTTGAGTCATTTTTACTTTTTTTTTCATGCATTGTGTGTCCTCCCTTCGACTGAACCTAAACATTAAGGACAGTGTTCGGTTTAAGCTTGGGGGTAGTTGCATTCTCATGCATCATATTTGTTTATCTACTTCACATGCATCTTTGATTTTATTGCATCATTATCATATTAGAAATCCAAAAAAATGAAAAATTCAAAATCCAAAAATATCATACAACATCTTATTAACCGTTTGCTAACATCTTATTGTCTCTCTTGTCAAACTCAAGGACGTCTTATAGATTTATGAAATTCAATTGCTACTCTATTTATTGTTTATCACTTGATACTTGAATACTGAAACTTGAGTCTTGCCACTTAGAACTATGAATTCTTAGACGATAGTCTTGCTTAGCATTTTATTTTCTTATTTCTTTAGCGTTGAAAGTGATTAGCATTTTTATTGAACATGTAAGTATCTTTTGGGTTTAAGGTTTGAAAAAAAAATAGCATTATGTGAAAATCGAATATATGAAAAATTGAGAGGAGCAATTTGATGCTCTAAGTATTCTTTAGAACCTTGGTGAATTTGGGCAAGTAAGCTCGAGGGGTTCCTTAACACCTATTGCCCTAAGATCATATGGCTTGGAAGTCATCAGTTGAAAGCCCGCTACACGGTCCATCATGTGCAATATGAAAAATTACTTAAGTATTAACTTGATTTTTCTCTAGTTGAACTCTTTACACAGAACCTGAGAATGTTTGAGCAAGTACACCCGTAGGGGACTCTTTAATCCTGGTGACCTAACGCCAACTGGTCTGGGATCCATCGGTTGAAAGCTCGTTACATGGAATTTCCTGTGAAACCCTGTTTGATGATGAGAACTTGCAAACAATTGATTACTAAGAAAAAGTATAAACACATTTGATACTTGCATATTCAATACTAGTACTCTTACTTGATAGACTTTATATTTTTTTGCACAAGGCTGAGATTTAGACTATTTAAATATGTTTAAGATTCAAAAATTCTATGTTGCTAACTCAGGTAAAGGTGATAGGCTCTTTTGATGTATATGTAAGATGGTGGTACGAGAAAACTATTGATCTTCAGGATGTAGATTATGATGGAATTGTCTTGAGTCTTCCTTTGTGCTTGATTCGAATAGATCTCTCTGGCTAAAAAAGATTCAGAAGTTCCTAAAATAAATGACTAAAAAGGATAATAGTTCTTCCAAAAGAAAATAAATCAAACTCTAGATCTCTCCAGAAGATCTTCAACGTTTGCTCTTATTCGCCTCAGAAAATCAGAATTTCGCTCAAGGCTTCGAATAGATCTCTCTGGCTTCTTCTCTTCAATTTTGTCTCTCTATTCTCTGTATCTTTTTCTATCTCCCTCTCCTTCTGGTTCTCCACATGTGTATTTATAGCCCTCAAGTGTTTCTAGGGTTTCCATAGAGTTTGAGAAAGTTCGGAAACATTTCCATCCAAAGATAAAGAAATCTCTGGTTAAATTCGTAACAATATTTGTGGCTGAGAATTTATCCATTAGAACACCTTCAAATATTATAAATATGTTTTCATTTTGATCCCCAAAGAGTTTGGATAGGTTTAGAAATCTTTTCCCATCGAAATTCTTTCAAAAGATTCGAGTTAGAGCGAAAACGGACGAAACTGCGCATGCTGTCATTGGTTGTAATGGATTTATTGGGCTGTAACAGGGGTTATCACGGCCCGTGATGACATGTTGTGGCCCATGAAATGCCATAGCACGACACATGATAAACTGTAACTTCCCATAACGCTGGGCATTTGACCTTCGAAGTTGGCATTTTTCATGACTTACGACCCGTAACATCATATAACGGCCCGTAATGACCGATTTTCTGAGTTTTGAGCTTTGGTGAAGGTCGTAATATGAGCGTAATGGCTCGTAATGGCTGGTTGTTCCTTTTACCCCTTCATCACGGCCCATAATGGATCATCACGACCCGTGATGAACACTGGAAGTTTGATTTCATCTCCGTAAATGTGCGCTTTTGTGAGTTGATTCCAACCCTTAGCCTCTTCAGTTGATTTCCTACAAAATAGTTATCAACAAGAGTAGAATCACGACCCGAAATAATATGAACAAATAAAAAATAAAATAGATGCATACGATGCCAAAATGACTCAAAATTATGCTTAATGCAGACCCTAAAATATGTTATAAAATGCATGCATCACAATGCAAGGGTTCTTTTGGTTACAGATCAGTAAAGAGTTTGTGGACGGCTCGATTGATGTGACAATGTGATTGAGGAATCCACCATGAGGTCGTGGTCTTCTATTGGGATGGAAACGAGATTGACAATTCCTAACCATTTTCCAAGTCACACTAGGATGTCTCAAGCAATGCTTGTTGGCACAATGAGCGAGTTCATAGTTTTGAACTTCATCCCGATCCATTGAGCGTGAAAGTTTGAGCTTCTTCATAGCACTCTAAAAAATGAAGATGTATGAAGCTTAGTGCCAATGAGTCCATTGAGCTTTTTCCCGTCCACCAGCCCCTTGGTGAAGAGATGGCCTCCTTGGTTGGCCGTCAGTGGAACCGACATGGAATAAAGGAGGTGCATTGCTCCTAGACGCTTGGGCGATGTGGGAGTCTTCTCTGAAGCTTCCTAATCTTCTGCAACTGTCACATTGTACGCTTTGGATAGTCCTGCTCCAATGCGGGCCTCTAACATATGTAGTAAGAACTCGTTGGATACCTCTTGGGTTTGTCTTTGTTGTTGGGTTTCTTTCTTGTGGACGTGTTGCTATTGTCGTTGTTGTGAGAGTTGAATATCCACCCATTCTTTGACTTGGAATCTTTTCTCCCGCCAATATCCTTGCCATTGGCTTTTGGTGTCACTGGACTTGATTTTGGGAACTTTGTGAGAACTTCGGTAGTAGCCAACGAAGAGGGGAGGTTGGAGAAATATTGCCTATCCAACTTTGTGCAGGCCTATGGCTTTAGCTCGGGTGACAAATCCTGCTCCAGGATTTACTTGTTCACTTGAAATTTTGAATGAAGAGCTCGATAAAGTCATTGATGTACTCCTTTAAGGATTCCTTCTGTTGGAGATGGAACAATGTCATGTCCGTCTCCAAATCTGAATTGGTTGAGCAAAAATGAGTGTTAAGTGATTCACAAAATTCTCTCCATGTCTCAGTTGATGCCATGCGCTCTGATCAACACCTCCAAAATGCAGTGTTGCCACATGTTGGTCTCATCTTGCAGGAAAAAAGGAGGCATTTAGCATAATCCTTTCTTCCGACATAATGCCTTAGGACTCCATGTGACATCGAACATTCCAAAGGAAGTTTTTGATTTCTTTGGCTGACCTCTCAACTTAGTAAGGTCATGGCCTTAGGATGTCGATGGATGGTCTCTCATGAGATGGACATGCTCCATACCCATGGTCGTTTACCGAACAACGTTTGAGCAACTTCTACTTCTGTTGAACTCGTCTATGAGAGCATCTCACATAGGCGCCAATTGGTCGTCCATCGATTGCCCCAAGTTCATGATTGTCACCTCCATGATTTCCACTCAGGCATATATCAATGCAACTATGCTTTGCACCTCCTAAATTTCAACTATTCTTGTCAGCTGGCGTGCTCTTGGACCACACCATCTCCGAAGCAGTCGATTCTCTAGGTGGACACAATATCCTTGGATCTCGCATGGCCATGCTCTTGGGCGGGCGCCACACAAGCTGTCTTGCTTCTTTGAGTCATTCATCTCCTCTGAACTCATTGGAGCTACGCAGAGCAATCCTAGAAAAGTTGCTCAGATACCACTTTTCACGGGGATAGTGAGAGATGGTCACATGTGATGTGTAGGCGAGCGATATACCTACACAAGCTCATTTTGTATTTTTTAGAAACACGAGCAGCGAAAGTTTTGGACCACAAGTATTGTGTGGGACATCTTGCACAGGCGCTTGAGCAAGCGTCAAGACGGGTGCTTCTCCGAATGGACGAGTTTCTAGAAGGGGTTCTTGATAGCTTTGACTTCAAGATGGAAGGTGTCTACATGATGGGTATCTTAGTGCGGAGTGGTCACAATACAAGGCGTAGATCTTATTATCTAGACATGCAAATCAAAATCAATACAAATGTTTGGAAAAAAAATTGACTCAAGTGATTTTCATTAATAAAAGCAAAATATTACAACCGGACTAGGGATCTTCCCCTCACCTATGGCCGACCCTCTCCTCACTATACAAGTTGTTATATCACCACTCGAAATATGTCAGCTGCAACATTCATCAACAATGTGAGACGTGTGTGAAAATATTAGTCATGTTTTAGTTTTTTTTACCATGTTACTATTTCCTTTGATACTTTTTTTTCAATTTATTTATTTATTGACATTGACCTCAGATTAATAAGTGCATTAATTAATTTGAATTGAAATAAGAGTTAACTTATTTTCCTTATCTTTTTCTTTAAACTAAATTTATGATTCTTTTCTTATTAAAATGTATATAATTGGTTGAGAAATTGCTTTTGTTTGTGATTAAGTATTTATATCAATGAAATTAGGTATGTATGCTTGGTCAATCATCTCTAGTTAATGCCCCTATTGAAATATTTACCACATTAGCATGTTAACTGATAAATCACATTTTAAGAGAGCATTGTTATAAGAAAAAGGAACATTAGTTGTAAAATTAGAGAATTCGCTCATTGCAAAGTAAACTTTTAGGTCCCAATTAGAATAATGTGTCGGATCTGGATGGCACCAAGAGGGAGGGGGGGTGAATTGGTGTATTGAAACTTTTTTTGTCTAAATTATGTTTATGCAGCGGATGCAATCACAGATCGAATTCAAATAAAAATTAAGTGCAAAGAAAGCAACAAGTTTGTTGACGAGGTTCAGCCGAACTCTTGGCCTACGTCCCCGCTCCAATCTTCTCGAACTCGAGACCTCCGGAGATCACTAGCTTTCCTTCGTCAAGGGCGAAGGCTCCCTTACAACTTTTTTTCTCCTTTCTTTCTTTAGAGGACAAGGAGAGAACCTCTTACAAATGTTGAACTCACTCTTGAACACTCAATCTACTTCCTTCTATTCCGAATTCTCAATTGAACTCAAAAGGAGGAACTAAAGCTTTTCACTAAAGTTTACAAGTTCACTAATCAATTTGCCAAAAGTTTGTTCCCAAAACTCTTGAGACTGGGTTTTATACTCTTACATAAACGTCTAATTTCTCTCTCTAAAAAATTAGCCGTTAATGCAAGTACAATACTCTTCACCTACTCCTCGATCGATTGCTTCTGCTTCATCGGTCGATCGCTGCTTCGGTAAACTCATCCGTTAATCTGTCGTCTGGTGCTTCGGTCGACCATCATTCACCTTCGGATGTCCGAGCCACAAACTTCTACCTTTGTTCTTTCTTCTAACTTCCATAGGTCGTCCATTGCTATCTACTAAGCAGATTGGGCGACTTTTGCTTCCTTCAGGTTTTTTTCGTCAAGCTCCTTCGGTCGCCCGCTGATTGAACTCCGATCCTTTGGTCGATCTATCTTGACTTGAACAACCGTTCTTTGGTCGTCCATTGTTGTCACCAGGAACTGCAGACGACCTCTGCTTGGCTTCTGCCTTTGGTTGATATCTTTTAAGTCTTCATCAGTCACCCACTCATTACTCTCAGATACTTCGGACGATCTTTCTTTCCTTTGTCAGTTATCATTCTTACTTAGGTCGTCCGCTGATTTTCCATGAATCTATCTGGTGACCTCTGTTTTTCTTCTTTGGTCGTCCTCTGATTTCCCTTGAAACTATCAGACGTCCTTCGCTTCTTTACTGACGCTTTTCGGTCGCCCATTTATTCTTCGCTGAATACTTTGGGCATCCTCTCTTTGTCCTTTATAGCTTCTTCGATTGTCCAATCATTTCTCCGAGTACTATGGACGACCTCTCCCCCTTTCTTTATTTTTCTGACATACTTCTGACATGCTTTGGTCATCCTCAGACACTTCTTACCTACAATGGACGACCTCTTCTTTTCTTCTTGCAACTTCCAATTAGACTTGTGACTGAATCAAGTGATGCATTTGCATCTGAGTCGAAAAGCTCATCGAAGCCCCTCTTGGATCGAGGGGGAGGGGGAGAAGCCAGCCAAATGGAAGGTTCACAAGTTCTAAGGTCAGTTAGGGCGCTCATCGTGGACTATGCCGGAAAGAGGAGGGTATGGGCAAGCAACAGTTTGGACGACATGTCTGACTTTACTTCTACTAATGCACACCTTTGGTCGCCCACTTATTCCACACTGAACCTTTTCAGACGATATTTGTTTTTTAACTGAAGCCCTTCGATCGTCCGCTGATTCTTTACTAAAGACTTCGGACGACCTCTCCTGACTTCACAACTCCTCGACTTTTCTTCTAAATACTTTGATCGTCCACTGCTTCTATATTGATTATTTTGGATGACCTTTCTTTTCATCTGGAGTATTTCGGTCGTCCACTATTTATACCCTGAAATCTTCAGACGACCTCTCCTACCTTCACTTCAAAACAACTTGAAACATTTTCATCATGTGGCGTCTACTCAACCTTGGAGCGCTCGATCCTTCATCCGTTGTACTGCAGACTTCGAACTTTCGGTCGCCCACTCAACCTTAAAATTAATTATATTTATTTAAATACTTTAAATAAAGTATTGACTTAATTAATACACCACATTATGTTATTTTAAATATACTCCAAACAGTATTTTAATAACTAGTTACTAGCCCCCTCCCTCTTGGGTAGGTCCTTAAGAAAATTAAAAGGTAAACAAAGTTTTCATAAATAAAGTTAACAGAAAAAATAGTGACTCAGATATTCTAGATTAAGTGAAAAGATTTAAAAGATCTAGAAAAGGTACTTGATTAATGTTAAAATTTATGTATATTTAGAATTTATGGAAGGAAAGCCAACAAACTCATGTTCTATTGCTCCTATCGATAAAAAAAATAACTTCATAAGTGCTTAGAAAAAAATATGTTTTCTTGTTTCTAACAATGAAATAATAAGTTTATAATTGAAAATAATGGCAAAGTAGAAGGAGTGAGATGTCTGGATTTCTTGTTCCAACTTCCAAACGCCTTCGGGTTCCTCTTTACAAATTACAATCATACGCCCACGACGCCCCCAATAACTAGATACCTAAGCATTATATCCTAAATTAATCAATTATGTACATCTTTTATTAATCCCACTGTCACAATTATTATTATTATTATTATTATTATTATTATTATTATTATTATTATTATTATTATTATTATTATTATTATTATTATTATTATTATTATTATTATTATTATTATTATTATTATTATTATTATTATTATTATTATTTCTTTTTGGCTATTTAATGAGAGTTTGATGGACAAGAATGTGTATTTGGCGAATAGCCTCGAATTTTATATGCAGTTCCCTTCGTTCTCCACAGCCAAATTTTATTTAATTTATGTACGCACATATCCTTATAATAAAGATGAGTACATTGCCAAAATTAGTACATGACAAGGATATGATGCTTAATAAGTATGTATTATAACTACTAATATTTTTCGATCAGGATGTGAAATATCTTGCTTCCTATTATTGAAAGTATAAATTATAATATGATATCAGATTAAAATGGTATGATCCGATTTTCGTAAAAAACAAAAACTTCCACAAACAATATCGATTTATGAATTAAATCATTTGACGAACCAATAGAAAATACTTTCAGCTAAATTTGAGTTCGATTTTTAAAGTTATTAATATATTCAGAGAATTTATTATTCTGCTTCATACTCCAACTTCGAATTTATCAATATCAATAATTTATTAATTAACTTTTAGATCAGAGATCCATGCGGGCATCAAGAAAAGGAAAAAGAAAAAAATATTTTCCATGCTCATATAAGATAGATATTTTCTATTAAAAGATATTTTTCTTGTTCAGATCAAAATTATGGGCAACCACATTCGAAGGAAAGAATTAAAGTACAACTTTTTAATTTTTACAATTGCTGATAATTTGTCTTATATGCATAATCTTATATCTTATTGCAACAATATAATATTTTTTTATCATGATTCATCTAATTAACATTTTATAATTCTACTATAGTGAAAAATTGAAAGCATCGATCCATTTACCAATAACCTCTTCTGGAACCAAAAAAAGAAAATGCTCTCGTATGCCGAGCAAGAAAAATTAAAAATAAGAAATCTCGAGAAAGTCTATACGAGTAGTAAGGATTGTTAGATGCAATTAAGAGGACAATTAATTAAGTTCGGAGTGCGGCCACGATAAGAGGAGGTAAAATTAAAAGGTTCTGTTCCTTTGGCTGTGGCAGTGCCCGGAGTGCGAAGGCGTACACGTGCATCGGATTTAATGCACGCCATGACCGACAGGGACAAAGATCCCACACCCACGGCCGACCCTCTCTCTCTCTCCCTCTCCCTCTCCCTCTCCCTCTCCCTCCCTATACAAGTTGTTATATCACCACCGAAATATGTCAACTGCAGCATTCATCGACAATGTGGGACTCGTGTGAAAATAATAGTGGTGTTTATATATGTTTTTCTTTTTTACCATGTTACTCTTTCCTTGGATGCTTTTTCCATTTATTTATTTTTTCCATCGACCTCAGATTAAAAAGTGTATTAATTAATCAAGTATTCCGAAATAAGAGTTAACATATTTTTTATACCTTTTTTTTCCAAAACTAGATTTTATAATTCTTTTCTTATTAAAATATAATTTGTTGACAAATTACTTTCGTTTGCGATTAAGCTATATATATATATATATATATATATATATATATATAGTCTTTTATCAATGAAATTAGGTATATATGCTCCTGAGAAATGTTGATTTTAATAAATTTGAATAAATATGATATATATATATATATTAATTTAAACTTTTTGTTAAATACTACTCATAGTTTTATAGTTTTTGTTAAATTTCTTCTGTATTATTATTGTATGTGCATTTATTTATATGTTGGGGCCTTTCTCATTCGTTTTTATCTAATACGATTTAACTGACAAATACAATAATATCACAAAATAATGCCGGCGGACGTAGGGGGTGTTCACGGGTCGGGTCAAACCCGACCCGAAACCAAATCCGATCCAACTCAATTGATTTTATTTAGGTTGGATTGGATCGGGTTGATGACAAGATAATCAACAAATTCGATCCAACCCGACCTTCATTGGGTCGGGTTGGATCGGGGCGGGTCATCGGTTTATCCGATTGAATTTTTTGATATATTTTTAAATATTTTTTATAATACTTAGCATCAATTATATTTTAAAAAATAAAGAAACATATTTTTTTCAAAGTTTTATAATGATTTAAAGGATATAAAATATAAATTTATAATATACTTTAAAACTTAAAGTAATATAAAATTCTTATTAAGAATAAATTAGTTTAAATTTAATAAAATATATATAAAAGTTCGGGTCATCGGGTTGGGTCGAGTTGATCGGGTTCGAAAAATTGAAATTCGTACCCGATCCGTTGATGATCAGATTATGGTCGGGTCGGTTCGGGCTCAATTGGATCGGATCGGATCGTTGGTCGGATCGAACCCGACCCGATGAACACCCCTAGGCGGACGACTGATCGACCCGATGAACACCCGCTCCATGTGCATAAAAAATATAACTAATGAATTACTCATTGAAGGAACTGGATTATTGTGGAGCAAAAAGAGAAGGAAATGACAACATGTAGTCGGGGAGAGAGGAAGTTGGTTCGATAATTGAGCACATAAAACTTTTTTTGTCGAGGAGCGAGGAAGGGAACAGTGCTCCGTATGCCAAGGAGAAGAGCCCATAACTGGTACGTGTTAATGGGCTACATACATGCATTGCATCCCCTTCAAAGCAGCTGGAGATGGATGGAGTGATTCATACATGCATGTTGTATTGTGGTGTGTTGCCCCACGATTTGACACGTTCATCTGCCAACTGCACGCCACGGCTAAGTCGGCAACTGGGGACTTGCTTTCTTCCCCCCTCCTTATCCAACCGCCCGATAAGGACGGTAGGGTCTCTGTTTGGACCCAAACGGGTACAACTAAGATCGTGGTGGAGGGGCTGCACAAATTATTGCCTCCCCATATATACTGTATGCACTGTTCGTCTTCGCATTAAACAGCCACCCTCATCTATGTCCACCACCACCTCCTCTTCCTACACCAATATTTACGTTCATTACACAGACAAATAATTGGAACTATAATGTAATAATGTTAAGAACAAAGATGGATGCCCATTCCAATGGGTATGTATTAAATATATAGAGAGTGAGGGAGATAAGTCTTATAATATAAGAAAAATGTATCATAAAAGATGATATATGATCTCCCCAATCCATACAGATTAACTGTGTTGTGCCGGTTGTGAGGGCATCGGGCTCTTGTCAACTCGGTGTGTCCGGGGGAAAGCTTCAAGTAAGTACGTACGCCCAGTGGCCACTTGCGGCACTGTTGCTGGACTTGATTGGCTTTTGCATGGGTACAGAGGTCTAATAATTGTCATCACATGCATGCCCCAACCACACACCATCTCTATACATTTGCTGCATCTCTCTTCTCCTCTGCTCATCTGCCTCTTCCATCGACCAAGTTTGCATTTTTCCTGTCGCGTGCACACAATGGGGACTACTCATCCCGCGGCGACGGCGAGGAGGGGCAGCGGCGGTGGCGGCGGCAGGAGGGGGATCAAGAGATCTGTGGTGCAGCAGCACTTAGTGCTGAGGAAGCTCAGGAGGCTGAAGAGGCTCGTGCCCGGGTGTGGGGAGGCGGCCATGGAGGTGCTGCTCCGGAGGACCGCCGAGTACATTTCAATGCTGGAGCTGCGCGTGGTCGTGCTCAGGAGCGTACTGAACCTGCACGGCATGTAGGAGTGCTTTTGTTGTCCTCTCGGAGGAGTCACTAAAGTCGATCTCCTCTCTCTCTCTCTCTCTCTCTCTCTCTCTCTCCTCTCTCTACTTTGTATTGTGTAAGTTCCACTTCATGATTGTAACATATATCGGAGTGTTAGTTTTTCTTTCTTTTGTTAAATTGCTATCCAAGTGTGCATCGAGCATGATGCAGAGTCCGTTGCGTGCTGTAATTTTTTTTCCTTTAGTTTTTCCGATGCATAAAGATGGCAGAGGATGTATTTTTTTATTTTGGCGTGCGTAGTGCTATCACCGCAAGGTAAAACTATAGATATGGATATTATAACATGGAGCTCACGGGAGTACTCCAATAATGTTTTGAAGTTGGATATTGCTGTGCGAATCAATGACCATGAGTAATATGATTTCATGATGCATTGCATTTCTGGAATGTACAAAAGTTGATGCATTCAACTTCCCTGACAGTTTCTTATAGAAAAAATAAAACTTCAGGCAGTTTCCGAACCATGAACTGTATTACCTGATGTTCATTCAAATCAAATGGTCGGATTACACTTTTAACTTTTTGGTATCAATGTATTCATGTCCTTGGAGTGGACTTTTAAGCAATAGACAATGCTTTTTGAGCGAAGAATAAACGACGCTTAGAGTAACAGTCATCTCAATCATAATCTAATGATTGCAGAGGGAAGACAAAAATATTGCTCACGGCAATAGAAAGATGACAAAAAATGATCAAATTAATGAAACGAAAGAAGACATCCAATTCGATGCTGGATAAATTATACGCATCCCCATCCCACTTATTCTCTTTTACACTCCATTTGAACTAAAAAGAATATTTAAATTACACTTCATTGAACTCAATCCATAAATATAGTGCATAAAAAAATATATTGCAGATATTTGACAAATGAAGACTTGACTACACAGTCCAAGCCGGGGACCCATTCGCGCAGGACTTGTCAAATCCTAAAGTAGCGATAAAAACCCCCAGCTTGGTCCATGAAGAACGTACTCAAAACTCCTATTAGATCATAATAATCTCTTGATCATGCTCGCACCTGAAGCATTTTAAATTATATGTTCCAATTGAACAGGGAGAAAGAATCCATGTGCACGCATGTGGTATGTCTACAGGGTCCCTGTTCCTGATATCAAAGCTCGGTTTGCTCGTTCACCTGTCAGATGGTCCATAATATTCATGATTCAGTAATTTCAAACTGCACCTGTAATTCCATCTGTAATAGGTACTCGTCCCTAGCAGCATCTGGTAATTAGTCGTTAGTAACATTTCATGATATAGTCGCCTTTGCATAGCTGGAAACATTTCAAAAGCATAGACTAGATTATTCATATATTGTGAGCATCAAGCCACATACATATTCCAAAAAGAGCATATACCATCAAAATGGGAAACATAAATAGTTATCTCTACTGTTTCTAACTCTCTTACCATGATGAATTCAGCAACTATAACCATAATCACCAAAATCGCAAGAATATGGCATGAAGCACAAGGTTTATCTATACAGCTTAAGCTATTAAAAACAGTTGCATTGTCAACTTACATGATCGAACATGATATACATGCAAAAGATGCAAAATTCAAATGGAAACATGTAGGGGTGCTATTGGGCTACCAATTGTGTTGTCACCCTCTTACCTAGATGGATTGAGCACCTAGGTTCGAATTAACAACTAAGAACAACTTGCAATATAGACCAAAGGAAGGCTCATCTTAGTCTATGTAAGAGTGATTGATTTAACACTTCGACAATTAAAATATTTGATGATGCGATCTAATCAACTACGTTGATCTGTTCTTTCAAAAACAAAGTTGAAATGAAAAGTTTGGTCAGTCGTCGCATTCTATTCCTCAACAATGTTTTCTTCGCTTCTGCAAGGTGCCCACTAATTGCTTGAAACTTATAGGTGGTAAAGAACTTTTAACCTGATCATAAGAGGATCAATACCTCTATTATTTCACCCAGAAATCATCCCCACTATGTATTTGCAGTGGCTATAACAAAATCTACAACCACTTATGCTTTAGAAGCAAGGAACAAAAAAAGATTTTATGCACAACATGGTTTCTTTATGCTGATGTGATAGATGACATAACAAGCGCATCAAATATTTCAGTAGTCATTTTTCTTTCTAAAAAATGTAGAACTTTTTCAATCTTCAAGATAACAAATTTAAACCCATGATGATCCTTTGCATTTTTCTTCATATTATGAACAAGTGCGCTTGAATTGCCCGTCACTTCTATGCAATTCAAATCCAATACATGCTTCTAGGCATGGATAAGAATAATCTGCATGATGAATTGTTTATCATACAAAGAATCAATGAGGAATAATACTTAATAATCCATTTTTTTATAGCATCTACTTAGTGATCCTTGCATACAGATTAGAGATGCTCAGACATTTTGGGTATTTATGCTGATAGAAATGGCTAACTAGTTTTACTGCAAATAACTAATATGAGTAATAGTAGAAGGATGTGGCTGTGTGTGTATATATATGCAAGCAACTGCATCACAACAAATAGGATATGTTTAGAAATTTCATGAGCAAAGGATAAGAAGAAATAGGGTAACAAGTGCTAACACATGAAACATGCAAAAAAGTATGTTTCACTTTATGGGCATGAATTGCATTGAATAATACCTCAATACCTTATGGCATGGATGCTAGCCAGAAATCTGACAATATACAATACAATAAAGTGCGGTAAAAGGAATCATTCCCAGAGCATCAATGTACATGACAAGTTGAATTGCATCAGTAAATATATGTACCAGAGGAATATTGGACCAAGTCTCACTCAGAATTAGTCCTTCGTATATTGTGCTCCACTCAAACAGGATATGCTACATTATCTCCTTACGTTACGGCTACCTCATAGCCATATGTAAAAGCTTATATTATATAACATGTAAACATCTGAAGGACTGTGAGAGAATATAATTCATCAGTGCCTTCATATGATATCAGAGCAGTAGAGGATGACAACTCCAAATAGCCCATCATCTTCTTCAGTCAGTTCTCCTACTGCCAACGAAGTTGTACCCTCACCAACCCTACCCTCAATCCATCAGGCACACCATTATCTCTCCCTCAAACTCCCTCCCTCCAACTATCTATTGTGGGTACTCAAATCAAACCACTCATTATTAGCCATGATCTTGAAGGTTTTCTAGATGGAACATTTCCCTGCCCTGACCTCTTAAAAATGACGTTGGTACAACAACCCCAACACCACAGTACCAAGAATGGCGCCGACATGATCAGCTGCTTCTCAGCTGGCGTCTCGCTTCCCTCTCTGAAGAAGTACTGCCTTTAATTGTTGGCCTCTCTACTTCTCGCGATGTCTGGCTTGCGCTGAAATAAGCTTATGGTGCATCAAGTGAAACCAGAATTCTGCAATTACAGATGCAGTTGAAAACCCTCAAACGAGGAGACAACTTGATCTCCTAATTTCTTCGGCAGATCAAATATATCGCCGATGAGTTGGCTGCTGCAGGGCATCCTATTTCCACCTCAGGTATCGATGCAGTTATTTTCAATAACCCGCACAATGACTACAGCAATGTCGTGGCCTTGCTCTCTGCAAGGAGCACACCCACCAATTTCCCCGAATTGCAAAGCATCCTTCTCAGTCAGGAAATACGTTTGCAAACTCGACGAATATCAGTTAACATCACACCTTTAGCAAATATTCAACACCAAAACCACCAACGTCGCCTCCATCTGCTAATCGCTCCAACAATCGTTACAACAATCAGGGACGAGGAAGCCGAGGAGGTCGAGGAGGATGTAGAGGTCGCCCTCCTTGCCCGATGTGTGGCATTTATGGACACTCCCCGTAAAACTGTCACTATTGTTACTCAGGCACTCAACATCCACAAGCATATGTGACAACTCCTCAACCTCCAGACACACAGTTACACATCACCAACAGTTGGTGGCTATCAAGAATTCCTGGACACTAGCGTGACGCACCACACAACACCAGACTTTCAAGGTCTCCAATCAGTTGAAAATTACACCGGCAATGAACAAATGCAGGTTGGCAATGGTATGACACTGCCCATTCATCATGTTGGTCATTCTTCTATCCCAACCTCCAGTCGTGCCTTATTTTTGCACAACATCCTGCATGTTCCTAATATCACAAAACTTTCTTTATCTGTTAGACAATTTACAAAGGATAAAAAACTGCTCCTTTGAATTCCTTGCTAACCATTTTACTATAAAGGATTGCAGCACCAAGAAATTGCTTCTCCAAGGCCAAATTAAAGATGGCCTCTCTACCACTTGAAGTCTCAGCCACCACCCCAGCAATTTTTATTCATCAATAGACTTCAAGCAATTGGCATGCACATCTTGAGCATCCACATGATCGCACACTTCGCTATATTCTCTGCAACAACAACCTCCAGGACTCTTCATCTCTCGGCAGCAATAAAGACTGTTGTGCCTGTTTGCAGAGCAAATCTAGAAAGCTTCATCTCCCAAGCACCAGTAACAACAGCTCAGCACCCTTGCAGTTGATCTTCTCAGATGTTTGAGGACCTGCTCCGCAAACATTTTCTAAGGGTCATTTGTACTTATTTTTGTTGATGATTACACCAGATTACCTGGTCTTCTCCATTGACTCATAAATATGATGTATCTCGTATATTTCCATCCTTTCATCGCCTAATAGAAAGACAATTTGGTCGAAAACTACATAGTGTGCAAACAGATCGCGGCGGTGAAATTTCTATCATTAACACCTTCCAATCGCAAGGCGTTGAACACTGCCTGACATGTGTGCACACAATGAGTAGAACGGAACTGCTGAGCGAAAACTACGCCACATTATTGAAACTACCTAAGCATTTTTGGAAGTTTGTCGCTGAAACAGCAATATACCTCACCAACAAGATGCCCACTCCTAACCATAAACAATGAAGCACCTTATGAACGTTTACACAACAAGCCTCCAGACTACAGTCATCTCCGTCCCTTTGATTGTTCCGTTTACCCACACACACGACCATACAACCACCATAAATTTGATGTCCATGCACTTCCATGTGTATTCATGGGATATCCTTCAAATACACATGAATATCGATGTCTGCATCAGTCAACTGGCCGGAACTATATTGCACGACACGTTCGTTTTGTCGAAACTGATTTCCCATTCAAGGCACCTATATCCCCACCTGCTGCGTCATCAGCTCCACCTCACCCTTACCTTGCAATATCATTGCCACCTCCAAACTTGTCACCCAACCTACCAAGACAAACTGCCAGCTCCTCATCTTCTTCCCCCAACATGTCACCCGATACCTCCTCACCCACAAACTCTCTGTCACCAGCAACTCCATCCCAACGAGTCCTTCGTCCACGCCAACCAATTAATTATAGAACCTTTTGCTGGTCTAAAAGCACTACAACACAAGCCTACTCCTTGTCCTGACACATCAACCCGCTTCTCTATGGCAAAACAAATTCCCCATTGGCAAGCTGCCATGGCTGCAGAATATGGAGCTCTATTGCAAAATAAAATCTGGACGCTCGTTCCTTGTCACCATTCCATGAATGTTATCGGTTGCCGCTGGTTATTTGACACCAAATATCATGCCGACGGCAGCCTTGAACATCACAAGGCGCGCTTGGTCACCAATGAATTTCATCTAACCCCAGGAGTCGATTACAACGACACCTTCAGCCCTGTTGTTAAACTGACGACCATCATATTGGTTCTCTCCATTGGAATCACAAAGAAATGGCCCTTAAAGCTTGATGTCGGCAATGCCTTTTTACATGGGACGCTCACCGAAATAGTTATTATGGAGTAGCCGCAAGGTTTTGTTGATCCCACTAGCCCTCACCATGTAGTGCAAATTGCATAAAGCACTCTACAACCTCAAGCAAGCCCCCAGGGCCTGGTTTCATACTCTTGCTGCCGCATTAATCACCTTCCGCTTTCATGCTAAACCAGTAAAGACCCCTATTGTCGACATCAACAACTCTACGAATGCTTCTCCCTCCTGTTCAAACCCTGTGTTATATCACCAAACAGTAGGCTCTATTCAATATCTTGACAATCACCCGACCGGACATTGTTTTGCGTAAGTTATGTGAGCCAGTTCATGAATAACCCCACGGATGCACATTGGCAAATAGTTAAAAGACTACTCCGCTATCTTAAAGCAATTGCAGCTCTATGTTTACACTATACTTCTTCAAGCATTTTCAGATGCCGACTGGGCAGGCAACGACATCGATCGAAAGTCAATCGGAGGATACACCATTTATCTCGGCAACAACTTAATATCTTGGTCAGCAAAGAAACAATGGACAATTTCTCGCTCCTCCACCAAATCAGAGTACAAAGAAATTGCAGACACCACTGCAGAATTGATCTGGATTCATTTGCTGCTCTCCGAGCTTGGACAGCTCCCAGCACCTGCCCCAATCCTTTGGTGTGATAATCTTGGTGCAACATATCTCAGAGCAAACCCCATATTCCATGAAGGAACGAAACATGTCGAAGTAGATTTCCACTTCGTGTTAGATGAAGTTGTTCAACGGAGACTACAAGTTCAATTCATATTAACGAAGGATCAAGTTGCTGATATCATGACAAAAGTTCTCACCGGAAGTTGCTTCACATTTTTGAGAGACAAGCTTCGACACGGACAGCAACCTCGTCGGGCTTGAGGAGGGATATTGGACCAAGTCTCACTCAGAATTAGTCCTTCGCATATTATGCTACACTCACATAGGATCTGCTACATTATCTCCTTAAGTTACGACTACCTCACAGCCACCATATGTAACTTCTTATATTATATACAATATGTAAACATCTGAAGGAGTGTGAAAGAATACAATTCACCAGTGCTTTCATAAAGAAAAGTTAAAACCATGAATAAGAAAAGGCTGAACAAAATTGATCATTAAGTAATAATTAGAGCAAGAGATATTGTATATAATGATGGTGCTGAAATTCAAGATACCCCGGATGACATTAACTAGTAATTTACAGCTCAAGCTTACAATGACCTGTAACAAGAAGATGCAACAACTACAAGGTAGGAAATACAAAAACAAATTTATACATGCCAGTATATTCTCTTCGACCTTATAGGCTTATAGCAGTCAACCTAGTAATACATGCACATCAGCCTTTGCAACTGGGTTATGACCTACGACACATCTTTATCTTTCTAAAAGATTATTTAGAGCAAGATCTTAGCATCTAATGCTGAACATATTACTTCTAAACACTACCTCATAAGGTACAACAAATAGAGATGTTAGTAGTCGAAAGCACTTGAGAGGAACATCATCAATGGGAATCCTGGTAAATATTGTCTTGATGAAAAGGAGGTAAATCGAGGACATTTGCATGATACCGGATGACATGTAACTTGTTTCAGCATGGTGGTAAATACCACAGCTTTCTGTGGGTTGTAGATCATGAGAATAAGAAAGGCAAGCAAGAGAGTATACGCATGCAAATCATTCATCATCGAGGGAGAAGGACATTAGATCCAAATAGAAAGAATAACTAATGATATATTTCTCCCCAATTGACGTGCTATCTGCAAATGGGTAAAAGAAAGTGTTTGACCAATGTTCTTTTTTCCTTTTCCATCAGTTTCTTTAAACTATTAGAAGACTTCTGAAAAACTGGATATTGCCTCCAGAAACCATCAACCAGAGGGTGTAGCATTATCTAGCAAGCCATCAATGGTTATTGTTTCTGTCATATTTGATGTTATCGACCAACATTGAATCGATGTACAAACAAAAAAGTCAATAAGTGATTCACTATTTTGCCATTCTAATTTCTTTTGTATAAAATAATTTCTAAATACACTTGTAATTCGTTTTAAGATGATCCTCTTCTTATTGACTTTACAACAATTCCTCAATGAGCTTCCTGGGACAGAGGACACAGTACAGTTCTTAGAATTATATGATCTGCAGAGAGGTAAAGGCATGGAATACAGACTTAAGAAGTGTAAAATTTATAATCTACAGAGAGGTAAAGTCATAGAATACTATATTTTTTTAAATGATTCAGATAAATATCTATGTCTCACTAAACCATAAAAATCCAACCATTCATTAGTCTTCTTTTGAGAGTGGAAAGGATTGACTACAAGATTGTAGTCATCCAACTTTATGAACATATAAAATCTTTATGAGGTATGTACTTACAATGATAATGTCCAATCTAGTTTAATCACCCCCGCGCTCATCTTTGTCAAATTCTCTGCATGCAAGATAATGTTAACAGAATAAAATCCAACCATTCGTTAGTCTTGCCACACTTTTCTTTTTGAGAGGGTAATAATGTAGCTGAGATATAGTGCTAAAAAACTTAATCTAGAATAAAATAGAAGCCCCCAAAATTAGCCCAAAACAGCACCTAGCCATGTAAAATAAAGATCGGAACCATAAATACAAATCCAAATCCAAATCCAACTTAAAGCTGATACGAATCACATTTGAAACTTACAAGTTTACTATATAATTGGCTCCATGTTATTTATTAATACACGTATATAATTGCTCCACATTTTCTTTGTTAAGATACTCGTGGTTCCATGTTATTTGCTAACACTATTCGACTTCTATTTTACTTAACACGATGTGAATTTATTATCAGTTGAGAGAC
Source organism: Pontederia paniculata (assembly GCA_001647135.1). NCBI lineage: Eukaryota > Viridiplantae > Streptophyta > Magnoliopsida > Commelinales > Pontederiaceae > Pontederia > Pontederia paniculata. The sequence goes on along the minus strand of LTAE01001541.1, from coordinate 13,061 downwards.
AACCTAGCACGACTCTTTTATCAATAAACATAACACAATATATTTTATCTAACAAATATTCTTCATAGCATGACCACTACCAAATTCACTTACAAAGTACATAACACATGAAGAACATTGCAGTATATTGAGGACAACATAAGTAACCAAGTTTTGATAATGCTAGAATGATTATAACAATTTCACACAAATAGATGAAGAAATGTATATATCTTCAAAGAACAAATGGGTAGAGTGCAACTTCCTCATTCGGTAAAGCCTTGAAACTAAAGGATAATCTCCCATGTATTACTGTTAGCTTTGCTGATCTCAGTGTCATGGCAAGATATTTACAAAAAAAATTTGTCATCTGTCCACCATAGAGATGTAGAAAGCACAGTGATCGGTGAGAATTCCTTGACATCCATGTTCTATCTGAATTGATGCAAATGTAAAGTGCTCTTGTTTGAAATGTCCAAGTAAAAGCTTCCAAATGATCACTAATCCTTCTCCGCCGGGTCCCCGGTTTGCATTTCTTCTTGCGGGTCAACACTCTCTTCTTCAGGCTTTGAAGGTGGATCAGGCAGTACATCAAGCACTAGGTCCACCAAATTTTGAATGTCATCTCGATCATCATTTCTTGTAAATCTCTGATCACAATACTCTATAATCTGCAACAGAAAAAAGAAAACAATGAATAAAAGAAAGGAAATTATGTACATCAACAAGGAATCAACTAGCTCAAAAGGAAGTGAAAAACAACTTTTGAATCAGGATAGCCCGAATATTGCCAGGCGATATTATTACAAGAGGCGTTATGTGTAAAGAGTCATTTGTGACAACAGCTAGATTCAAGGAGTGGCACAGTTACCAGAAACTTGCTGGATATATTAAAGGCAGTTCAGATGGCCTCAAATTGATGATATTTAGCTTCTCTGCTTTTGCAAGCTTGAACTTCTCACTTCTTTTTAGAAAATGGTCAATTGCTTCTCTTGTTTGGTTGCAAGCAGCAGTTTTCACAAGGTAATCGAAAACCTGAACACCAGGAATACATCAAAGACAATGTCAAGAATAACAAGGACATTGATATAAGCAAGTGCAAATACATCATCATACTAATATCTACCTTACATTCCGAAGGGTCCGCAACACCGAGACACCCCATCGGATCAGTTGTGGCTCCTCTCTTGTGCAAGACGTCAAGAACCTCATAGTTGGTGAGAGCCCCGGCATTCGATTGCAACCTGCAAGTAATCCAAACACACACCAAGTTTACCATGGGAAAACAAGAAACAGGTCCTGGACAGCTTCATGCTACCCTTCTTTCTTTCTTTCGGTTTTTTTTGTTGGGAAACAGCTTCATGCTACTTCATATTCATGAACAATGATTATCATGAACTCTGTCATACGAATGCAAGATATAGCTTTCATGTCTTGATGTGTTTCATATGATTACTTAACACAAGAAGTTGTACATTTTGACAATGGCGATACAATCTGAGAAAATCTGACACCCTGTTTGATATTATAATTTCTAGGTAAAATACAGTAATTGCAAAGAATCAAACAATTCCAAAATCAGGCGTGTTTCTTTCTTTTTCTTTTTTTTTTACATTCTAATGTACTAATTTATAGCGACAAATGGCATGATCTAAGTTCATTTTCCCCGGCCAACAACAGTTCATAAGTATGGAATTAATCATTCACAACAAAAGTGGCATCAAATTAGGTATTCAATCGATCAACAACTTACACTTTCATTTTGGTGTGAATTAATGCAAACTGTGATGAAATGAAATCTCCGTCCACTTTCTCCCAAACCCTCCACTATTAAATTTTAGTTTCTCCTTGCTGCCGCGCTGACCAAACAACGCCTCTCAATGGCCATGATGCCCAACAAGCATCGTTCCTGCCCACCGCTACACCACCATCGAGTAGAAAAAGGGCAGCCTTTATAAAGACCAACCCCGACGTAGTCGACCATTAGCCGTTACGAAGGGATTAATAAAGTCAAATCACTAATTTAAATTCAAATATTGAAACACTGCGGAAACATGATAAGGAATATAGGTGTCATGAATTTCTCAAAAATTTCGGCATGACCTCGACGTAAAATGGATAATTGGCAAAATTGCCCATGGATACAAAGTGATATATAACAATATGTATGAAATAAAAGATCATATAAAGGGACAACTGCCCAAAAAGTGAAATCTGTGCGCACAGGAACACGATGACTCATAAACAAATATAAGAAAGGAGGAACTCCAGCCCTCATAAATCCTCAAAAGGGATATAAACTCAAACTCAAATTCGTATGTCCACTATGGATGAAAATAAAACACAATGTTATGAACTACACAAGAGTTTCAACATATGAATAAGCAAAAAGTAAATGATAACTGGACAAAATTAGTCCGTACTCGACCTCACTCAAATAATCCCAAAACTCGTGCTCATCACATTGCAGAACTACAACTGCAAAATGCGGAGAGATGTGTGAGCATAAAATGGTTCAGTGAGTGGGGGAAACACAATATCGAAAAACTAATAAAACCGAAGTCCATGATGCCAAACAATAAAACCGTGATAAAACCATCAATGAATGTCATGTAAAACATTGTCCTTAGGCTATAGAAAGAAGAATTCTCACTACGATCGTGTGGCCAATACCGATCCTAAGTAAATTGTTGTGCAGACTGAGTCTTGCCAATCGTATATGGACATAATAGTTTACCGACGTCGTCCCAATAGGGATGCAATAGTATGCTAGGATTTAATCAGTTGTCGTTATGAAGTGGTCTTAATAATTGCCGCACCTACTCAAAGTTTATCATTATCCGATGTATGCAAAAATCTCGCCATGAGGCGATTTTTATCATGACCATTTAAGATGTGTATACATGCATTTCAAAAAAAGATCTAGCATAAGATATCAATCCATGGAAATCTCGCAAAATATCATAAATCTCCATAATTCGAGGAAACTCATAAAAATACATTCAAGAAATCCATAAAGAGAATGGTGTCATAATTGCATGAATCTTAGCATGACTTAATTAATAAAAAAAAATAAGACCCGCATTCATTCATCTCATATAATGCAATCAATCATATGTATGTATCAATCCATACAAAAAAAACATCTTACCTCGGCGTAAGACTATGGGTAGCTACATGATCATACATAATGTTGTGATAGTTCCACTCACCTCGACTATGCTCGACCTTGCCGGGTCTTCCGTGTCCATTGCATTGTATCATAAGATTTGGTTTCTGCCATTAAGTATCATGCTCTTCTAGTTCCTATCCTTGGTATCTTTTCTTTTGCACTTTCTTTGTACACGATCAACCTAAACAGCATATTAAAAAACACCTTCAGTCTGTTTGGTTGGGGTTAAAAGGAAAGCAAAAGAGGAAAAGAAAAAAGGGTTGAAAAAAGAGTAATGGAGAAGAATGAAAGTAAATATCCATTCCATTTATCTTCATTCTCTGCTAATAGTTCATTTTTTTTAACCCCAAAATAGAACATAAAGAAGAAAAAAATTAAAAATACATTTTTTAGTTTAACCTTACTTAATAAAATATATAAATTTATAAATAAGAATATATTCATCTAAATAAAATTATCACTTAAGTTATTCCTTCGCTATTATTAATTCTTTCACCTTTCTTATCATTCATTTATTTCCTTTATTTTTTCTTTTCCCTCGGTTATATTTCATTCCCAAACAAACACTAAAACACATAAAATAATATATTCATCAATTAAGTCTGTTTCTCTTTCCTTCCCTTTCTTTTAGAGTATGCTTGGTTCAACAATTATTAAGGGGAAAAGAAGATAATGGATGGAAAAGAAAAAAAAAAACCAATGATACAACTAAAGGAAAGGAAGAAAAATCAAATTGACGAATATTCTTATATATGAGTTTATATGTTTTATTAAGTAAAGATTAAAATAAGAAATATATTTAAAATATATGTTTCTCCTCTTTTTCACCTCATTTTGAATTGAAAAAAAATAAACAAATGAAGGTAAAACAAATTGAAAGAATTCATTCTCCTCCAAAATAAATGCAATCAAGGTTAAACTCTTTAACTATCCCTTCCCCTCTTCCATAATTAACTCTTTCACTGCAATATTTTTCATTCTCTTTCCCTAATTTCCCAAAACTGACCCTAAAACAGAAGTTTCAATAAATCATCCCCGATTACCAATCAGGACCAGAGAAAACAAGTTATTGGCCAGCAAAACGGAAAGGGAAAGCTACAGCCAAGATCAAATTTTGATAACTCGATCACGAAGAGAAAAGATCGAACCCGCCGAAGAATGAGAAAGAGGCCGGACGGACACAGCAGAGATGAATCCGATGACCGCCGAGAGGTAATCGACCACAGCCTTGGCCAATGAGCCGCCGGTCCGCCGCCACTTCGCCAGCAGCTGCCTTCGAACTCTGATCCGTTCACCACTTCACCATTCCGTCGCGTAAAATAAGTCCCCCTCTTCGATCCAAGAGAGCGGAAAGAATTGACTGATACACGCGCGGCGGGAGGCAAAAAGCGGCAAGGACGGTCCGTGGTGTTTTCGTAAATAAATTAGTGTAATATTAGAGCTATTTTGGTAAGTTAATGTTATTGGGCCGAGTGATCCATGAGCCAATTCTGATCCGAGTTGTCCAGTTTATGATCTCTAAGACCCTGTTTGGTGAAGGAATAAGTAAAATGAGAATTAGAGGGAATATTCCTTTTTTGTTCTCTAGAAAAGAATAGAAGTGAACTAGTGTTATTTTTAAGGGGTGTTTGGTTGATTTGTTAGTATTCAAACAATTAAATTAATTAATATTATAATAATATGATTAAATATAATATTTTATTATTTATTTTTTTGTTAAATATAATTAAGTATTTATTTATATTATTAAATACAAATAATTAATTAATAATTTTTTTGGAAGACTTTTTTCCATAAAGAACAATTAAGTAAAGATAAACAACTATTAATGCTAATTTTGATTATAAAATTAATATGTTTCTATTAATATATAATTTATATTTATTTTATTGTTAATATAATATTAACTACCAAAATATTTATAATATTATATTAACACAAGTTAATTAACATTTTCCATTATTCTATTTTTAATCATATGTTATTACCAAATAATGTGATAATATAATAATTAACTAATATGTAAAATTAATAATATAAAATATTTATAATTATTATATTTTATGAAGAATTTAATTAATCGTAAAAAATATTAATTATAAATAATTTTATATTTATTAAGATAAAATAATTTAATAAAATAACTTTTTTAGAAGAATGAAAGGAA